>CM051274.1:17884180-17974180 GCA_027921565.1 Artemia sinica
GATAAGTAAAAAATTTAATCGAAAAGTGTGTTAAAATATAAGAAAAATGTTGAGATTTCAAAAGAGACGGACTCAAAACAGCTATTCAACAAATGTCATTAAATGAAAGACTAGGCTTAAGAAATATATATCAATATAATATAAATAATTAATGTATAAATATGATAATATGATAAAGGTAATATGAATAGTAATTACGAATATAATTAAATAATATAGATAATAACATAAATGCAATACAAATAATAAACACAAATATATAAATAGGTTGAGGTCTTGATCACATTTTTGAATGACAGTCGCATACGAAATATTTACCTTTTCAGAGAGGGAAGGGAAAAGGGTTAAAAAAAGCAACTTATGTGAAGAAAACAACTTATGTCATAAAAATATGGGCATTTAGGAATGCAGAGGTCCCTTTTGCAATTTATACAATTAACTTTGCAAAAATACGTTCTAAAAATGACTGCCAAAGAAATAAATAAAAACTAATGAAAAATGTCAAAAACAATTAAAACTCACATGATTTAAAGAGAATAAACCAAATACAACTCAAGGACAAAATTAGTCCTGATTTGATCTTAAGGAGATTAAAGAAATATCTGGGTTGAATATAGTTGAAATATGAGTAATAGGATGAACCAGCAAACATAAAATTTGATTCAACTGCCTGATAACCAGGTATTTAACTCAATTCACTGCTGAAGTCACCAATCCATCTTCTAAAAAAGAATCTCTTGCTTACATGATAACAACAAACCTTTGAGCCAAAAGGGAGTAAGATTTTTTTCATTGTTACGCTTTTCAAGGGTAATTTTTATATCTGGCATGAGTTAAAAATTAATTATTATTGTTATATATGAAACTTGTTTTAAGATACTCAGATTTAGACTAGGATGCTACCATCGCCTTATCAGTTTTAATTCGCATGAAAATTGTTGTTAGAGTTTACAGTTGTTAGTATTTTGAGTAGTTTATTCTTATGTTGATGTTAATTATAGTTTCTGGTTCTTTTTATTTTTTTTTTCAGTTACTCCATGAGTGCCGTGTATTTTTGTATGATGTGGGTTACAAATAGATTTAATAGCCTATAGTCTCCATGTACGTTTAGGCTGAAAACACAACAGAGAATAACTCAACTACATATCAAATAAAAATTAAATCGAAAATAAAGTTACACTTTCTTTCTAGTGTAAATAAGACTTTCTAAACTTTCTAAGATAAGAAAATATCTTTCTAAAAAAATAATAAAATTACTGCACATCATATCAACAAAAATAGACTGACTTCTTAAAAGTAATATATTTATTCCTGGAAATATCAGCAAATTTTAGACTTTATGGTGATATTAAGGTAAAAAGACACTTTTTAAAAGAAAATTTATCAGTAATATACAACTGACGCTCTAGCATTTTGAGCGTTTAATCTTACTGTAACTTGGGGTATTTTCTGTTCATTTTAAGATTGACTTGATTGGTCATGATGATTTCTGTTAATTTTAAGACTTCTTCACTTATTGATGGAAATACTAGGTGTAGTTAATTGTGATGTGATTTTATTCATTTTACTTTTGTTCGTTTAGGTTCCATTAACTCATTCATATTAGTTTTGATTCATTTTACTTTTTAGTTATTACATGACTTTATTCGTTTGTATTTTAATATGGCTCTGTACTTTTCTTTGAAAAACTTCTTTTCTGGATAAAATTTTCATATATTAATCTAAGTTAATTTTTGATTTACATAGTTTCAATATTGGTTAATTGTAGGAATGTTCTTTTAAGTTTTTTTTTGAATTTTCTGCTTAACAACTAATTAGAACTTGTAAATGTTTGGAAAAACTTGAACACTCCGTCCAAATGTTTGACCAGCTATAGATAGGTGTAATAGTTTTTTATGTAATAGTCTTTTTATGTTTTTTGATGTAATAGTCTTTTGATGGCTTGCTCTTAGTTTTTTTTTAACTATAAAAATTTAAGTTCATTAGGAAAAGGATTTTTATTCACGTGGGGCGAAAATCATTGTAATTTTTAGTCGTATTGTCATTTAATTTTAATATGGTCTTTCGATCTTAATATTGTCTTATAGTCTTAAAATGGTAAAAGCCCCCCAGTAGACACGTTTCAACAATGAGCCTATCTTATCCACCTTTTTAACAAAAGAACTTTTTCATGCTCTGTTTTGTTTTAACTACTTTTCTGTATAATAAATGCAATTCAAGGTCATTGCTGAAAAAAGGGATGAAAAAAAGTTCCATTGTTATAAAAAAAAAAAAATAAGCGTCACCAATCACCAAAAAAAATTTGTTTCATTAGCTTCTTGGCTTGGCGTAGACCTTTGGCCACATATAAATGGCAAGAAAATTTTTAAGGGGACTAGAAAAATTAAAACCGAATTTTTCACGTTAAGAATCGATGCAGCAAAATTTTTCTCCAAGGTGCATTGCCCAATTAAGGTACGCCTAGTGCAGTCTACTGACCATGAAAGTTTCTGGCTGATCGGAGAAAAACAATTTTTGGAATGCCAAGAATCGATAAAAACCAATCGCTTTTTTAAAAGCCTCTCTTCTTTTTCGTTCTTTTTGTTCAGTGTGTATTCAGTATTCGGCTTGTAAAGCCGATTTGGGCCAAAAACAAATTTGAGCCAATGTTTGACGTCACGTATCAATACAACAAATTGTTCTCTCTAGTGTTTATCTTCATTAGATCCCCTTCTCCCTGTCTATATTCCAGCAAAATATGTGAGCCACGTTTCAGGTATCACATATCAATGCGACCAAACTTCAAAATGCAGTCCATATTGAAGTCTATTTGGACCAGTCTGCATGTTCTGTATGTTTTAGCCCTATCAAAGCCAGAACAAATTTAAGGCCTATTTTCGGGCGTGACGTGTATTTTACATATTTTGAACTATTTTCCTTTTATTTTCGGGTCCGCTTAGTCCAAGGACTTTGGGATATAAGCTCCTAACCAATTGAAAAAAAAAAAATTGTTCTGCTTTTGGGTACCACGTTCAGTGGGCCTTGATTCCGTGCCCTTTGCTATTTTATCATCCTAATCTTTGCTGAAAAGGAGGCATTTGATCACTAAGCCATATGTAAAGACTTTCCTTCTCTAGCTCAGCTGCACCTATTCTTGCCTCAAATGGTTTAAAGATGAACACCCTCCCCCCTCTTAGTGGACAATTATCTCAAAGAATTCCCGCCCCCCTTGGACAATTCTACCCCGGTAAATTATCCCCACAATATCACTGAGCAGCCAAAGGTACAGTATAACAAATAAAAAGAATGAAGAAAAGAAGAAATTTTGAAATATTCTATCTACCATAGTATTTATTTTTTTATTTGTTTTAATTTTTGTTTTCGTGTTTTAGGGCGTTGAGCTATCATTACAGGGTTAGATAAACGTTAAAGAAATTGATTTGGAAATACTCAATTAGTTGCAACTGTAGAAGGATTCCCCTATGATAGGAATGCAAAGAGATACAGGCTGGGACTCTCTTAGTAAAAGTACAACTAATAACTTCCCGTTGACCTGTTCTGGTACCGACATCTATAACACATAACATTAGTTCACCCCTTGCGATCGAGAACGCGTCGACTAGCCGTACATCAAAAAGTTTTCCATCTGAAGTAAATTCATGTCGTTTTTTTTTATTTATTTTTTTATCATTTAAATTTGATAGAAATAACATAGAGTCCAAACTCCAAGTTAGATCTAGAAACATTTAAGACGAATAGACCTCATTATATCGAATAAGCAAGCAAATTCTTTTCTTTAACCTTTATCTTACCTATCACTGATAACCCATCCTTCAGAAACATGAATAAAAAGCTAAAAAAAACATATATGTAAAATAAGTTCTATAGGGTATTCTACACCATATATTCTACCTGTGTTTTGGAATATAGGTAGAATATTCTAGAATTCCTTCTTTTCTTGGTTCTTTTTATTTGGTTTATTTATTCTTTGGCAGCTTAATTTTATATGCGGGGGATTTTCTAGGGTAAAATTGTCTGAAGAGGAAAGTTTTCTTGGGAGAATTCCTGGGAAACAATTTCCAGGAGGTTTCCTGCGGTGGAGAATTTCCCGGAGTGGATTTTTTCCCGGGGGATGTTTCAGGGAGAATTTTACGGGAGGAAGGAAGCAGCCAGATACTACCTCAAATACATCAAGTTTTTCACCTATTTTCAATGCTTTTACCGTCCAGCTCCTTCAAAAAACAGCTGTGTTACACTATTTCATTCCCACATCAACCTTGATAACGAGAATAATTAAAGATTAAAAGCTAATGATGTGGGCATCAAAGAGTCAAGCATAATAATTAGAATAAGAAAAAGTGTGTGAAAGGCACCTAAGGTGGCATTGCTACATAAAAGTAGATTTATTAATTAGGACCGAATTATTCTTGTGTGTTATTCTTTTTTGTTTTTGTCATGTTGAGTGTGACTTCAAACAGAGACAAAGGAATTTCAAATTCTTTTACCATGAACATGACAAAAAGTACTTAGAGGTGCAGGGCTATAGGACTATAATCTCCAGAAAGTCTATTGAAAAATTTAAGGAAAGTAGTAACATGGAAAGCAAGTACTCGCTTCTATGCAACAGAAATTCCTTTTCTTCTATAAACTCGGTTTTTTATTACGTGAAGGTTTATTTTTTCCTTTATTTTCAATTCTAAGGGCAATTCCCTTTTTTATATTTGGACTATTTAGTTATATTTAAGTAGTAATGGCCAAACAGAACGTGGGTTCTGGTTAACTTAAATCAAATTCTCTCTTGTGATTTTTCACCTATGCCAAGTATGTCCTTTATTTATATTGCAGATTTCTTAGATATATTATAGTTATAAGAAGTTTGTTTATACGATATCCATTGAACAAAAAAAAAACTATGGAGATCCTCAGGGCGCATCATTTCTCTTTCTGTTTTCCCCGTCACAATAAAAACTTAAAAATAATGATTTATCAGCATCATAGACAATTGTTCATTGTTACACTTTCCTAGAAATATTATGAAAGAATTTGAAAATTAAGTTTAGAGGTATTTGTCGAAAACAATTGAGTCAACCTCCTCTCCCCCAGATAACAAACGAAATTGAAGGAAAAATTGCATCGTATCATCGTCCTTAAACTGATAAAAATTCCTACTTTATTTCTAAAAATTGGTTGCTGCGCTACCATCTTGCAGACCTAGGGGATATTTATCTACTATTCCCATTTTCAGAGTCATCGAAAGCTTAAAAAACGTTGTTTACACTCTCCTGCGAAATTACCGTGGCCAGTGACACGCCTTTCATATTAGTGTGTGACAATAAATCAACACATTGGACGTTAGAAAAAAAGTTAGAAAAATCTGTTAGAACATTGTTTGTAAAAAACTAAGGAAGAAAATGAATCTTTGCATCCATGCGTGCAGATCCTAAAGTCTCGAATCTGTCATCACCACCTCCGTCTGGAGTCAAATGGTATATTTCAATATTTTGTTGTTGTTGAGCTACTAAGAACTATTATTTTTAAAATGTTATAAGTAAAGACTCTGCACGACCTTATACAAAACCAAAAAGAGAAAAATTGTATAAAATGTGGAGGCGCTGGTTTTTTTTTTCTAAAGACGGTGATTAAAATTAAACCTAAGCGGAAATTTTTGCTATATCATCAATAGCTCTTCCCAGTAAAACTGAAGAAAAAAACCCATAAAATCTGACCGCTTATTGTGTTAAAACGAACAGAAATTAAAGAAAAGACGCTGTTTTTTCATTGAAGCATAAAGGGCCATTAAATCTAAAAAAGGTTTACAAAGCTTAACAACGATTATCTTGTATATATCTTTACACAAGGGGATGGCCGTCTTCACCCTGTTTTGTACACTATAGATTGACTTTTCACCCCAATGCTTCAAAATAAACGCACTATCGCAAGAGAAATGGGAATAAGCAAGAGCAATGGGATAAAACTTATATTCTCGTTGAAGAGATCATAGGCACAAATTTACTTTAAAACATAAAATTTTAATCTCAAATGTTTTGAAAGGCAGTCGACAAATTTAATACTTCCAAATACAGAAGAAATATTTTTCTTGCACTTGAAAATGCTCTCAGCAAAGGACCATAACCCTTTCAAACAGTTCGTGGTAACGAACTATAAGTAAGGAGCGACCCGGCTCAATGGTAACCGGAACTGTAGAAAACTGAATTTTGATACCAATAGATACATCAAAAGGATCAGATTTTAATGCTGATTTCAAATATATAAGTTTCATCAAGTTTAGTCCTACCTATCAAAAGTTCTGCGCCTGAGAAAATTTTGCTGATTTTCAAAAAAAGGGAAAAAGACCCCTTAAAAATTATAGAACCCTAATGAAAATCACACCATCATATTCAGCGTATCAGAGAACCCTACTGCGGAGGTTTCAAGCTCCTATCTACAAAAATGTGGAATTTTGCATTTTTTGCCAGAAGAAAGATCACGGATGCGTGTTTATTTGTTTGTTTTTGTTTTTTTTTTCCCAGGGGTGATCGTATCCACCCAGTGGTCCTAGAACATCGTGGGAGGGCTCATTTGAACGAAAATTAAAAGTTCTAGTGCCCTTTTTAAGTGACCAAAAAAAATGGAGGGCAACTAGGCCCCTTCCCACGCTCATTTTTTTCCCAAAGTCACCCGATCAAAATTTTGAGATGGCCATTTTGTTCAGCATGTTCGAAAATATGATAACTATGTCTTTTAGGATGACTTAATCCCCCAAAGTCCCCGGGGGGAGGGCTGAAAGTTATGAACTTTACCCAATGTTAACATATAGTATTGATTATTGGGAAGTATACAGACGTTTTCAGAGGGTTTTTTTCTGGTAGTGGGGGGGGGGAGTGGGTCGGGGGTTATGTGGGAGGATCTTACCATGAAGGAAGTTTTCATGGGAGAAGGGACATTGCTATGAAGGGGGCGCCGGATTTCCCAGCATTATTTAAAAAAAGATCAGAAATTATATATAAAAAAAACAAGTTTTTTAACTGAAAGTAAGGAGCAACATCAAAACTTAAAACGACAGAAAACATTACGTATATGATTGGGTTCATCCTCTAGTCAATACCTCGCTCTTTAATCCAAAGATTATTTAGTACTTTCATAAGAGCTATTTATTCTAATTAACGGCATTTGTGATTAAGAAGTCATTTTTAAAGAATTGGAACAAAATTCGAACTTTAGCTTAAAGATCTTTAGCTTAAAGAGCAACTAGGGGGCGGACCCTCTAATATACGCATTAAAAATATAAGAATATAGAGGTTCGTTACGTAAGTTAATTCGTAAGTTACGTATATTTATTACTAATAAAAACGTTCGTAAATAAAATTAAACAGGTTTCGAGAAAGCCATTTAACCAAATAAAAGTAAAATTAATATTTATTTTTTTTTTTAATTATTCATGTACGGTGAGCCAAAATCAAAACCTGCATTAATTCAAAAACGTTCAAAAATTAAATAATAAAAAATAAGTTTTTTTAACTGAAAGTAAGGAACGACGTTAAAACTTAAAACGAACAGAAATTATTCCGTATATGAAAGGGGCTGCCCCCTCCTCAACGCCCCGCTCTTTACGCTAAAGTATGACTTTCTCACAACTCTATTTTTTTTTAAAACAATGAAAAACTTTAGCGTAAAGAGCGAGGCGTTAAGGAGGGGACAGCCCCTTTCATATACGGAATAATTTCTGTTCGTTTTAAGTTTTAACGTCGTTCCTTACTTTCAGTTAAAAAAGATTGTTTTTATTTGTTTAATAGTGCTAAAGAGCGAGAAGTTGAAGGAAAAGCCCCTTTATATGCAGTTTTTTTTTTGGTTCAGTTTGATTTTCAACAACACTTCTTGCTTTCACATGAAAGAGCCTTTTTTTAAATTCATGCGAGAACAATATATGACTAACGTATAATAATAATGTATCTTAAACTGTTTTATACGATCAATAGGTATTAATGATATAAAAGTTTTTACCATTAACGTTCTAACTTTTGAAGCAAGAGTTAAATTGAACCAATTTTTCAAAAAATTGATAATTTAAAATCGAAAAACTCTACAAAAGAAAATTACAATTGGAACACTTGTTGAGCTTGCTAAGCTTGAACTGAAGTAATTGAACTGAACTGAAGTGCGACTTGAACTGGACTATTAGGATTTAATGTATATTAAATATTCTGTTATATGAAGAAATTATTCGGTATATGAAGGGCTTGTCCCCTCCTCAACGCCCCGCTCTGTACGCTAAAGTTTTTTATTGTTTTAAAAGTAGAGTTGTGAGAAAGTGTCAAACTTTAGCGTAAAGAGCGGGGCGTTGAGGAGGGGACATCCCCTTTCATATACGGAATAATTCTGTTCATTTTAAGTTTTAATGTCGTTCCTTACTTTCAGTTAAAATAAAACTTGTTTTTTTATTTAATTTCTGAACGTTTTTTGAATAATGCTGGTTTTGAATTTGGCTTACCGTACATAAATAATTAAAACGAAATTTGCATATTAAATTTACTATTTTTTAACTAAAAATAACCTTATGATAACGTAAGTTTGATTTTTGTTCCAATTATTTAAGAATGACTTCTGAATCACAAAGACTGTTTAATTAGAATAATAACCTCTTTTAAAAGTTAAAAAAAAATTGCGTAAGAACAAGCTATCGAGGAAAGGCAACCCCCCTTAAATACGTAATATTTTCTGTTCGTATTAAGTTTATTACCGCGTATTAAACTGCTTGAGATAAAAACTAATGCTAAGATTAAAATAACACAATCAAATTATTGATTGTGAAAAATAACACAATCGAATTATTGTTTAAATCTGCCATTATTTAACGAAATTCAAACTTTAGCGTAAAGAGCGAGGTATTGACGAGGGGGCGAACTCCCTCATATACGTAATATGAGGGGGTTCGCCCCCTCGTCAATACCTGGCTCTTTACGCTAAAGTTTGAATTTTGTTCCAATTCTTTAAGAATGACCCCTGAATCACAAAGGTCGTTTAATTAGAATAAACAACTCTTTTTAAATTACTAAAATACTTTATCGTAAAGAGCCAGGTATTGAGGAGGGGAAGAAGCCCCTCATACACGTAATAGTTTCTGTTCGTTTTAAGTTATAATGTTGTTCCTTACTTTCAGTTGAAAAAACTTGTTTTTCTTATGTGATTTCTGATTGATTTTTAAATAATGCCCAAAAATTCCAGCGCCCCCTTCATTGAAATTATCTTCCCCGATGAAGAATTCCTTGATAGAAAGATCCTCCGACTGAACCCCTCCCCCCCCCCCCGCCCCCCCCCCCCAACCAGAACAAATTCCCCCTGCAAACGTCTGTATACTTCCCAATAACCAATACTATGTTTAAACAATGGCAAAGTTCACAACTTGCAGCCTTTCCCCCGGGGACTATGGGGGATTAAGTCGTCCTCAAAGAGATAGTTATTAGATAGTAGATAGAACTTTTAATTTCCATTCGAATGAGCCCTACCGCGATATTCTAGGGCTACTGGGTTGATACGATCACCCCTGGGAAAAAGAAAAAAAAAAAACAAACAAAAGAACACGCATCCGTGATCTTTCTTTTGACAAAATTCCAGTTTTTTCAGATAGAAGCTTGAAACCTTTAAAGTAGCGTTCTATGTTGCGCTGAACCTGATGGTGTGAGTTTCATTAAGATTCTATGACTTCTAGCAGGTGTTTCCCCTTTTTCAAAAATAAGGTAAATTTTCTCAGGCTTGTTACTTTTGATGGGTAAGACTAAACTTGATGAAACTTATATATTTAAACTCTGCATAAAAATCCAATTCTCTTGATGCATCTATTGATATCAAAATTGCGTTTTCTAGAGTTTCGGTTACTATTGAGCCGGGTGGTTCCTTACTTAAAGTTTGCTACCAGATCGTAAGGTGTGTAATTTCTTGAGCCCTAAATTATGCTTTTTTGGACAGAGTTATACTACACTTTAACATTCCAAATTTATGAGCAACTCCATATTTTCTTAGATTATGTTATCATTAGTAGGATCATGATTGAATACTTATGCTTCTTAATTATGTGAAGTTCCGCATAATTAAGCTATATCTGGCAGCACTGCAAATAATTTCACGGGATTAATTGTACCCTTATATATGCTGATTGATTAAGATCAAGATATTGATCTTCAATCATTTCAGCATTTCAAAAATAGTTATTTATTCTGTAATTGATATTTTTATTAGTAAATTTTAAAAAATATCAACTGAACATACTTCTTTTCTGTCCAAAAAATTATAAAAACGGTTCATTCAAATTAATTCCTATGTCTCTGTTAGAAAATAACTTAAATACTTACATCTAATTTTGTTGTATTTTGAAAAATATTTTTTTATAAACAATTTTAACAATACAATTTGAAAATTGTCAATTAAGAGTGAAGTTTTCAATTTATTGTTTTTAAACTTTAGGCATTTGAAAGGCTTCCGAGTGCCTCTTTTCGATAAGCTGAAGCGAATAGGAGAACAGCTGATGATGAAACATTTCTTCAATAAGTAAAACATGAAAGGATGTCAGGATAATTTTAAACCATTGATGATTGATATTCTATTTTCGGCCAGTATGAACCATCCAAAAGGATAATTTGATAGCCACAGATTCTTTTATTTGTTAATTTTAGAAAAAACAAGTTTTTTCAACTGAAATTAAGGAGCGACATTACAATTTAAAACGAACAGAAATTATTAAGTATATGAGGGGGTTTGCTCCTTAGTCAATACCTCGCTATTTATGCTGAAGTCCAAGTTTTGTTCAAATTCTATAAGAATGACCTCTGAACCACAAAGGCCGTTTAATTAGAATAGACAGCTCTTTTGAAAATACTAAAAAAAAAATTTAGCGTTAAGAGTGAGGTATTGACTAGGGGGAGAACCCCCTCATATACGTAATAATTTCTGTTTGTTTTAACTTTTAATGTTGCTTCTTATTTTCAGTTGAAAAAACTTGTTTTTTTATTTAATTTCTGATTTTTTTTAAATAATGCTGGGAAATCTGGCACACACTTCATAGAAATGTCCCTTCCCTCATGGAAACATCCTCCATGGAAAGATCCACCCAAATAACCCCCTACTCCGACCCCTCCTCCCACCAGAAAAAATCCCCCCTGAAAACATCTGCATACTTCCCAGTAACCAATATTATATGTAAACATTGGGCAAAGTTCATAGCATGCAGCCCTTCCCCAAGGACTGTGGGGGGATTCAGTCATTCTCAAAGACATAGTTATAAAGTTTTCGACTATGCTGAACAAAATGGCTATCTCAAAATTTTGATCGTGTGACTTTGGGAAAAAATGAGCCTGGAAGGGGGCCTAGTTGCCCTCCAAGTTTTTGGTCACTTAAAAAGGACATTAGATCTTTTAATTTCCGTTCGAATCAGCCCTCTCGTGATTTTCTAGGACCACTAGATCTATGCGATCACCCCTGAAAAAAAAAACAACAAAAAACAACAACAAATAAACACGCATCCATGATCTTTCTTCTGGTAAAAATACAAATGTCCACATTTTTGCAGGAAGGAGCTTGAAACCTCTACAGTCGGGTTGTCTGATACGCTGAATCTGATTGAATCTTATCGATACGACTGAATCTTTATTTTCATTAAGATTCTATCACTTTTAGGGGGTGTTTCCCCCCTTTTTTTGAAAATAAGGCAAGTTTTTTCAGGCTTGTGACTTTTGATGGGTAAGACTAAACTTAATGAAACTTATATATTTGAAATCAGCATAAAATTATAATTCTTTTGATACATCCATTGGTATTAAAATTCTGTTTTTTAGAGGTTACTATCGAGCCCGGTCGCTCCTTACTTACAGTTCGTTACCACGAACTGTTTGAAAAAAAAAAAAAATAAGTAATATAGTCGGTAAAAACGACCAGCCAGTCGGTAAAATCCTTTTCCTGCCCCAAACATTTTGGTAAGTGATGCCTCTGGGTGTTAGTATAGATCCCAATTATCTAAACTCCTCGACAGTCCAAGAAAATCAATTGATATGTGACTGGTTAAACTTTACTGACTGGGTATTCATAACTGCGTATGGCCATAATAATTAGATTATGGTGGTGCTAGGCACGTTTCCCCCGGAAAATTCCCCCCCCCCCCCCCGAAAAAAATTCCCCTAACATACAAAATTGAGCAGCCGTAGAGCAAAATATGACAAACAAAATAATAAAGAAAATAAGAAATTTTTGAATATTCTACCAATATTCCAAAAGATAGGCAAAATATATGGTGTAAAATGTCTTATAGTATTTATTATTACATTTATATAATCAATATTCTTTTTTCATGTTTTTTGGGGGATGACATGTCATAGCAGGGTAAGTAAAAGTTAAAAACTGGTGCTGCGGGGGTAAAATCAGCCATGCAGACAAACTTATTACACATTTCAAAGCTTTTGAACAAAACAGATATCTCGAAACTTGATTCGACATCAAAGGGGCTAGAGAGGGGCCGGAAAAAGAAAAGGAGCCAAGAGGGAGGCTGATTGTTTTCACGTAGCTTTTGGTCTTTAAAGAAGACACATGAACTTTTAGCCCTTTCCATTTGAAGTTGGTGAGAAAAAATATTTAGGCACATTCCTTGCCCTTTTCTGACCTGTATTTTAGGAGAAGCAACATATTTTGTTTTTATATTCCTTCCGTGCTGGGGTCCTCTTAGCCCAAGTTTCCATTTATGTTTCAGGCCAGTTGGACAAATTTGTTACTTTTCAGAGTCCTGTTTGTTAGATGACGCACTAATTTCAAAGGCACCAATCCTTTGAATAATTTTGTATACATTAGTCCCTTTAGCCCAAGGACTGACGGTAGTAAGTTTGAAATCTATCAGGTAGTATATTTTTGTGGCTCATTTCCAGGCCCCTCAACCCCCCCCCCCATTCAAGAGCAATATTGATGATTTTTTTTTACCAAAAATTAACCCCTTAAAGTTTCTCACTACTGGATTCTCAAGATCAAACATGACGCTTTCCCATTATAAAATATGGGAAATTTTCCCATTATAAAATATATCTGTAAAAAATTGATAGCTAGCATAATTTACGGTCCTTATTCCAGGAGATCTGCGGGCCAACTGGTATCAACGTTTTACTAGGTTTTAACCACGTTTGGCCACTGAAAAAGTTTTACTATTGCTTTACTGAAGGCATGCTAGAGCAATATTAAACATACGTTTTTGAAATAAATGGGAAAGAATCCAGCGTTAACTTAAAGAGTGGAGAGTTTAGACGGCGAGAGGGTGGTCCTCGTCATTCATAGGTTAATTTCTCTTCGTCTGGAGCTCTGGCATCGCAAGTTGTATTCATTTGATAAAATTTGTAAACAAATAAAAAAAATCGTTCTGTTTCATTTTGCTTCAGTTGTAAATTGTTTTTTGAAAATATATATACATACATACATATTATATACAATAATTCGGTCCCTATATACGTACTTAGGAAATGAAACTTTGGATGTCAAAATTGTTTTTCCATTTTTTTTTGTCTCTAAAAATAACTTCTTTGTATCTGAATTTAGTAGGCCTACTGCCATCCAAAAATCTGAAACGCATTTTTTTGTTTTTTTTTTCTGCTCGCCTGTAACAAAAATGTTTTCTAACAGAACACATTACGAATTAGCCCTTAGAGATTTCCTTTCTAGAAATGATTTTCGCACGACAATATTATTGTTGTTTTGCGGGAAGAAATGCCATATATCATCATTTTTCTTTGGTATGATCTCCTCTTTTATTACTTTAAGAAGGCACAAGATCTTTGTACTTTCATCTAAATGAGCTATTTTTTGTTAATCTACAATGAGTGGTTTGATACGGTCGTTTTGGTAAATAAAACCTTCTTTGTTTGAAATATAGGAAATTCGTATTTTTGCTGCCATTCTCTTGCGTTTCGAATTTCGCTGTAAAATGTTCGTCAAATGGCCAAATTCTACTGAAATTTATATAAAAACTGCATAATTTTGCACAATTTTTATTAACACAAATAGAAGGTGCTGTAGATAAAATTTGTTTTTCCATTCCTAATTTCACTTGGGTGTGTTAAAATCCGATTTTTAAATTCGCATAAAAAAAAACCGATAATACCCCTGAAAAAGTGCATCCCTTAATAAAAAAAATTCAGAATTTATTGGGATATCAGAAAAGAAGCTTTTTCCGAGGAATTCTTGAAAAAAAAAAATTATTTTTATAAGGGATATCTCCCTTAACCTCCTCCTCTATTCAGGTAAGCATGAGCACGAAATCTTGTTTGTTACCCTTTAAATCCTTCTGCAACAAGGGAAAATCTGTCATACTGCAAAACCATAGTGCACGCTTGTCTAGAAATTATTTTAAAAAAACTTTCCGAAAGAGAAGTTTTCAAAGAAAAGTAAAGGCCATTTTAAACTTAAGGTCAGCAGATACATATGCCTGTTAAAATTCAAACTCAAAACGACAAGAAATTACTATTAAAGAATAAATGAAACCCAAAAGGAATAGAAATTAAATAAATAACCATAGCAAAAAAAAATACAACAAGTAATAATATAAATGAATAAATAGATCTTAAAACGAATAATGTTTAAATTGAATATGCAAATCAAGCTTAAAACGAGAAAAAAATATTTTGCTGTTGAATTATAAATAAAACTCCAAACGAACAGAAATTAAATAAACAATCAATGCAAACAAACATACAATAGATATTAATGTAAATGAATAAATAAATCTTAAAACGAGTGAAACTTAAATTGAATATGCAAATCAAGCTTCAAATGAACAAAAATACTACAAACAAGAGTTTTGATATTGCCTCCTTCTCTCACTGTAAAAGCCTAAAACCTGCTGCGTCATTGGCGCTTCACTTAAAACGAATTATATTACGAATATTTTTTTCCCAGTTCTTATACCATTGAAAATGAAAATACATTTTCCAGTGAAATACAATCTTGAACTAATGGATCTGTCAACAATTAATATCATTATATATCAAATATTCAATTTGATTTTGTTTATACTTTCCAAGACTGTTCAAGACATATAGTTTTCAGTAAAGTGCCAATGACGCAGTAGGTTTTAGACTTTTACAGTGAGAGAAGGAGGCGATACCCAAACTCTTGTTTGTAGTGATGTTTGTTCGTTTCAAGCTTGATTTGCATATTCAATTTAAGTTTAGATAGCCATTTTGTTCAACGTATCACAAAGGTATGGAAATTGTGTTCTTGAGGATAACAAATCCCTCCAGCCCTCAGGGCAAGGGTTGTAAGTTATGCCCTTGGGATATGTAAGACTTCTATAGAAAGCGTGGTCATATAAACGTCAGAGGGAGCATTGGATTGGTAATCAAACGCTCTAGTGCTCTTTTAGGAGTCAAAGTGATCGGAGTAACCCCCCCCCCCCCACAGACACACACACCCACACGTCGTGTTGTCCTGAAATGCATTTAATAGAAATTTTGAGATAGCCCTTCTACTCAAAATAGTCTAAATATCATATAAAGTGAAACAAACCTCATATAACCTGAAACTAACCCCGGAGATAAGGGGGAAGGGTTGTAAGTTATGCCCAGGGGGCATTTAAGATTTTTATGGAAGGGATGGTTGTTTAACTTTAGAAGAGGCTCAGTCTCTCTCCCTGAAACAGACTATGTCAATATAAAACGAACAGAAATTAATTAAAAAAAACTTTTTCCGCAAAATAAGTTTTTCAAAATGAAAGTAAAGAACTCCATTAAACCAAAAATGAACAAAAATAGAATCGAATAATCTACCAAGCATACAACTACCACAAATCAGTATCAATAAATAAATGAAACCAAAAACAAACAGAAATTAAAACAAATAACTATCTCAAAATTGATTTGAAGTGTTTGGGGAAATTATGGTGTGGGGAGGGGGGCATTTGCCCTCTGATCACTTTCGACTAATAAAAAAAACACTAGTCCAAATTTCTATTAGATGTATTTCGATACAACACGACATGTGTGTGTCTGTGTGTGTGTGTGGGGGGGGGGGGTTTAGCTGCCCTTCGATCACTTTGACTCTTAAAAAGAGCACTAGAGTGTCTCATTACCAATCGAATGAGCCCCCTCCGAATTTTATGTGACCACGCTTTCTATAAAAACCTTATATGTCCCAAGGGTATAGCTTACAACCCTTGAGTTGAGGGCTGGGGGGATTTTTATCCTCGAAATCACAATTTCCAGACCTTTCTGATGCGTTGAACAAAATGACTATCTCAAAATTTTGATTGGATGTGTTTGGGGAAATGGTGGGCGTGAGAGACGGGTTAGTTGCCCTCCAATTACTTTCGACTTTTAAAAAGGGAACAAGCCCTTTCAATTTCCATTTATATGAGTCCTTTTTGAAGTTTCTACGACAACGCTTTCTATAAAAACCTTATATGCCGCGAGGGCATAACTTTTAACCCTTACCCTGAGGGCTGTGGGGGGGGGGGCTTGTCATCCTAAAAGATCTAATTTCTAAAACTTTCAACTACGTTGAAAAAACTGGCTATCTTAAAATCTTGATCGGATGTGTTTGGGGAAATTGTGGGCGTAAGAGGGGGGTTAGTTGCTGTCCAATCATTTTCGACTATTAAACAGAGCCCTAGCCCTTTCAACTTCCAAATGAATAAGCCCTTTTTGAAGTTTCTACGACAACGATTTCTATAAAAACTTTAATAGGGGTAGGTCATCCTCAAAGACCTAATTTCCAGAACTTTTAATTACGTTGGACAAAATGGCTATCTCATAGTTTTGATTGGATGTTTTTGGGGAAATGTTGGATGTGAGAGGGGAGTTAGTTCCCCTCCAATCGCTTTTGACTATTAAAAAGGGCACTAGCCCTTTGAATCTTGAATTGAATGAGACATTTTTGAAGTTTCTACGACAACACTTTCAATAAAAACCTTATAGGCCCCCAGGGCATAACCTACAACCCTTGCCCTGAGGGCTGTGGGGCTAGCGTCTTTTCAAAGACATAATTTCCAGATCTTTCAACTACGTTGAACAAATGGCTATCTCAAAATTTTGATTGAACGTGTCTGGGGAAATGGTGGGCGTGGAAGGGGTGTAAGTTGCCTTCGAATTACTGTCGACTATTAAAAAGGGCACAAGCTCTTTCAGTTTCTAATCAAATGAGTCCTTTTTGAAGTTTCTACGAGAACTCCTTCGATACGAATTGCCCTGGTCTAAAGTAACAAAAACATAATTAATAATACATTGTGCCAACATCCTTCTTTACTTAGGCAGCGCTTTTGCGCCGCCTATGATAGTATATATAGTACCAGCACTCAGCATGCTGCACACTTGTGTGTATTTGATTCTCTAACTACGCATTAGCATAATCATCACGTTATTCTCTGGTTCTTAAGTCAGGAGGGGTCACTGTCGTTTGTTTGCGATTGTCGTTGTCACATATCTTCTACCCCATATTTCATTGTTTTCACTTTTGTTTTTTGCCTCAAAGTGGTTCTCCCTGTTGTGTATCTTCTAACCGTATATTTTTTTTGTTTTGCACTTTCGCGGCAGATTTATATATATTTGATTCTCTAATTGCGCAGTAGCATATTCATGACGTTAGTCCTTAGTTTTAATTCATGAGGTGTCACTTTCATTTTTTCGTTGTGATTGTTGTTGTCGCTTATCTTCTAACCGAATATTTTTTGTTCTTCAATTTCGTTTTTGACTTGTCACGATTCTCGCTGTTGCAAATCTTCTAACTGTATATTATTTTGTTCTTCACTTTTGTTTTCGATTCGTTCTGATCCTCGTTGTCGCATGTCTTGTAACCGCATATTTCTCTTTTCTTGAAGTTCATTTTCGACTGGTTGTCATTCTCGCTGTCCCATACCTTCTAACCGCATATTCCTTTGTTTTTCACATTCATTTTTGATTTGTTCTGCACTTCATTGTTGCATGTATTGTAATACCCATATTTGTTTGTTCTTCACAAAATAAAGTAGTTCTTTACTTGTAAGTAACGAACTACTTTATATATATATATATATATATATATATATATATATATATATATTATATATATATATATATATATATATATATATATATATATATATATATATATATATATATATATACATATTATAATATATATATATATATATACATATATATATATATATATATATATATATATATATATATATATATATATATATATATATATATTATATATATATATATATATATATATAGTATATATATTATATATATATATATATATATATATATATATATATATATATAAATAATTAAATTTTAATAGAGCTAGCAAAAACACTCATTTAAAGCAACAACTATTTTTCAGATTTATGTCAAGCCGATGGAGACTCTAAAAAGGCTAATATACTTTTTGCAGCAATGGAATATAGACCCTTTAGTTTCACCGTTGTGCATCTTCATTATCTTTTCTGCCCTCACTAACTTCTCGTCTGGTAACCAGAGAGTTTCAAGGTAAATTAATTTGTTACTTACAAGTAAAGAACTACTTTATTTTTATTTATTACAACAAAAGCTTCATTTAAATAATTTTCCTAAAATAGGCAAAGTTCGAAGTATTATACCCTTGTCTAATATAAATTTCCTACGCACCTTATCAAATAATACTTTCGATTTTGAACAGCGTTGTCAAATTTAAGAAGATATAATTAAAATGATGTTGTTGTTTCATTATTTTAATAGGACAATATTTAGTTGAAGAATTAAGTGAAAGGGCGTATCTAATATGTTAATAATTTTAAGTAAAAGCAGAAAAAATGGTTTGAGACTTTCACGTGAACTTTTTTTCTTCTAAATACTAGGGTATATTGAAGTGCTGTTTTTGATTTTAAAAGTAAAGATCACCATCAAGTAGTGTCAATCAAAAACTGAAATTTTGAGAGGGTACCTACCTTCCAGGAAGCTATGATGTTTAAAGACTCCAGAATGGGAATTTGAAAGAAACTTTTCAGGAACAGTTGAATACCAAATTAGAGTGTTTATAATTTGACAATGTAGAAATGGATGGAACAGTTTCTGGAAAATAGTTTGTGAAGTAGCTGATGGTGTCTAAGGGAAGAAAGTTAGAAACGCAGCCAGGATTGTTAGTGAAAATATTTCATGTTTAACAGAGAGAAGGAAGGGCTTGTACAAGAATTATTTGAATGGTAGATCATGTGAAAATATGAAAAATGTGAAGAAAATGGAGAAAGTATTAAAATATGAGTTAAGGAGGTGTTCAGTAGAGGCCACGGATAAAATTGTTGAAGATCTGGATGATTCAGCTACACGGAATAATGGTAAAATGTAGTACTGGCATGTTAACAAATTCAGAGCAAATAGTCAATCTGGACTTGTCCGAATTAAAGATACGAACAGGGCAATAATTAGTGACAAGGAAAGAGTTAAACAGCGACGGGCAGAACATTTTGAGAAAGTGCTAAAGCGTGATGCAGTTACAGGAGATGATATTGAAAAGAGTGAAAAAGTTGGTGACACTTTGGATGGGGAGAACGATTTATTTGGTAAGGAACAGTTAGTAACAGTACTAAAGGGATGAAAATAAATAATAAAACCACAAGTGCAGATAGGGTGGTAAATGAGTTTTTCAAGTATTGCGGTTATGAAGTTAGATATAAATTACTGAACATTATGAGTATGATTTTTGAAAAGAGAAAGTACCTAGCAATTTTAGAAAAACTCCGGTTAGACCCCCCTATATAGGACTTCGGGGGATTAAGTCATCCTCAAAGACATAGCTATTGTATTTTTCGACCATGCTGGACAAAATTGCTATCTCGAAAGTTTAATCAGGGGACTTCAGGAAAAAAATGAGCGTGGGAGGAGGCCTAGTCACCCTCCATATTTTGGTCACTTAAAAAGGGCACTAGAACTTTTAATTTCCAATCAATTGAGCCCTCCCACGATATTCTAGGGCCACTGGGTCAATACGATCACCTCTGGAAAAACAAAAACAACAAAAAATAAACACGCATCCGTGATCTTTCTTCTGGCAAAAAATACAAAATTCCGCATTTTTTCATAAAGGAGCTTGAAGCTTCAGTAGTAACCTAAGTGCTGATTTCAGGGGATATTGTATAAAGCTAGCAAACAGGTTATATTAGGATATAGATATTCAGGCACGAGATTGTGTAATGCAACCAGACTGGTTTCTGAGGCAACACCTATTTTCTGGGTCAATCAGAGATATTTCTATCTTTGTAAAAATACTAGTTTTGGCCCGGAGGCCTTATAATCTTGTTTTTTCGGTATAAATTAAGATGAACAATTCTTTCGCCAAAACTCATTTTCTGGACCATTGCCCTTAGTCAAGACTGGTTTGCTTAGGAATGCGTCGCTGGTAATCAAAGAATGGAATGCTACAGTCAGAATTGCTTTAAGTTGAAAGTTGTATCATTGCGTAAACTAACTCAATTTGCGAAAAAAGGTATTCAATTGGCATAACTCTGATCTGAATGATCTTAATTGGTGATTGAATAATAGGGATGAGAATGATCTTAATTGGCGATTGAATAATAGGGATGAAACAGAACTCGATAACATTTTTAATTGGATTGTATGAAGGTGCTAAAAAAGGGTTAAACTACTTGTTCGTCCAGTGTCGTTTACATTATTAGTGGTATCTAATAATGATAAAAAGTTGTATCATTGCATAAACTAACTCAATTTGCGAAAAAAGGTATTCAATTGGCATAACTCTGATCTGAATGATCTTAATTGGTGATTGAATAATAGGGGTGAAGCAGAGCTAGATAACATTTTTAACTGGATTGTATGAAGGCGGTAAAAAAAGGTTAAACTGATTACCAGTTAAGGTAAGCCCGAAGGGGTTGTTAATTTATAGGCAATTTTTTATAAATTTGGAATAGCATCAATCTATGGAAATGATTAACGATGACAAAATGACCTTGTGACTTAACCTAGCTTTACTTCTCGGATGTGTTCTGTATAATGCACAAGTACCATTTGAACAGTGTTGTCAATATAAAATATGCTATAACATTCTAGTATACTAAAAAGTTGATAGTAATAGAGATCTAGATGCCAAGAAAAGAATTTTAATAAAGAAATTCAGAACAATCCTTGGAAATCTAAAATCAAGTAGTGAGATGATTATAGGTTCGAAGCATCAAGGATCGCAATCATTAGTGACACTAACCACCAAGGACCTCAACCTCCAAGGGCTTCTATCCCCAACCTCCCCCTCCCTCCTACTTTTTGGGGCCCCTCCCCCCATTTTTTATACTTTTTTGGAAGTTTTTTTTAACTTTTTTTTATTATTATTTTTTGATATGGTACTTTTTTCTACTTTTGTTTACATGTCTTAGAATGACATTAAAAATACTTAAAACATAAATAAAATCACATTGAATATTTTTCAAATTCAAAATGAGAATGATATAGAAATGTTAGTCGTGAATTTTACTATTAAAAAAATAATGTTTGTAGTAGCACTTTTTTTTGGACTGAATTTTTTTTTGGACGGAAATTATTCAACTTCATTTTTTTCTTACGTATCTTAAAATGACATGAAATATGCTTGCAGCTCTGTCAATCGTACTCTATGCTTGTTCATAGACACGACGGGGCTTTCCCAGTGGTAGTCTATGGTAGGTTATCGAAACTATCTAGTTTATTGCATGTATTAAATCAGTGATTTTTACACACTGGAAGGATAAATACCATATCTCATATCTTTAAAAAAGTGAAGATGAAAAATTTTAAGAGAGTGTGTTCACATGATAGTGTTATTGCAGCATTGTATGCTGAAAAGGAGAAGTATTTGAACTTTGAAACAAGTACAAGTGGTAGCACTATCGGAAACGTATGCATGCATTGTCATGACAGTGAGGAATCAAATTTCTTTGGAGTACCAACAAAATTCAACTCTTATGATGGTGGATACGCGAAAACTGAGATCTCCAGAGATGATTGTACTCAAAGAAAATGCCAACATAAAAATAATAGTTGACTAAGAGGGGCATCTTCTTGCTAGTGCAACTGGTAACATGTTACCCAGTGTTAAACCCTATCGTCAGCTTTCGGGTATTAGCATTCAACGGATGGTCAAAAGAAGACAGGCGTACTCTTTTACTAATATAATAAACCATATCTTGTCAAAGGGGCGGAACTGTTAAATATGTAAAAAAATGTGATAATAGACAGCGAAATTGCCGGAAAGTTATAAAGGGCATTGCTAGAAAATATCATTGAGGAATACAAAGATGAATCGATGAAAAACAAATTGCCAGCAAACGTTACTACCATTGATCAAACAGTGAATGAATCAAATAATAGCAAAGATGAAATGTATATTGAACTTGTGGATGACCCCCCAGTAAAAATGTGTTCACATGATAATGTTATTGTAGCATTGAATGCTGACATGGAGAGTTATTTGAACTATGAAACAAGTACAAGTGGTAGCACTATCGGAAACGTATGCGTGCGGTGTCATGACCGTGAGAATTTAGATTTCTTTGGAGTACCCAAGAATTTCCAGAAAGGTATCATTTCCAGAGATGATTGCACTCAAAGAGAATGCCAACATGAAAATAATCGTTGATGATACAGGACAACTCCTTGCTAGTGTTGCTGGTAACACATTACCTACTGATACATCCTATCGTCGGCTTCCGGGTATTAGCATTCAACGGAAGGTCAAAAGAAGAAAGGCCTACTCTTCTACTAATATCATAAACCATATCTTGTCTACGTGCCGGAACTGTTACATTTGTAAAAATAATGTTGTAATAGACAGTGAAATTGCCGGAAAAATAAAAAGGGCACTGGTAGAAAATATCTCTATGGAATATAAAGATGAATCAATGAAAAACAAAGTTCCAGCCAACGTTACTACCATCATTGATCAAACAGTCAATGAACCAAATAATACCAAAGACGAAACGCATATTGAACCTGTCGGTGACACACCAGTAAAAATTGTATATGACTCAAAATGGATTAATGATTATTCTACTGATTACGAACTAAGAGAAGAGAGTAATTATAGTATCAAGAGAGAACATGATGAATTATTTTATGGAACAGATTCAAAATGTCCCAAGTTATTCAATGATATTAATAATGTATAATAATATATTTTTGTACTAATATCCTACATGACATTATTTCATTAAAAAATTAATTATGCATTAAATTGTTATGTTTTCATTATTTTTAGAATATGTTAGCATATCAAACTTTTAGAATGTCTATTAAAACATCAGAGATGTATGAAAAGGAATTTGCGTACATCATATGTTGGATAGAGAGGTTAACATGGAGAAAATCTAAGTATCAGAATGAATAAATTCTTTATCAACACCTTTTGTTGGATAGATCAGGATAAAATTGATAAAATCTAAGTATCAAAGTGAATAGATTCTTTATCAACATCCTTTGCCGAATATGTCGGTTAACATTATTAAAACCTAAGTGTCAGAGTGATGAAATTCTGTATCAACATCTTGTGTTAGATACATGGGATAACATTGACAAAATCTAAATATCAGAGTGAATAAATTTATTCTGTCAACATTTTTTGTCAGATATGTCGGATAAAATTGACAAAATCTAAGTATCAGAGCGAATAAAATCGTTATCATCATCATATGCCGGATACATCAGTTATCAGGATAAAATTGACAAAATCTGCGTATCACATTGAATAAATTCTTATCAGCATCTTATATCAAATATGTCGGATAACATGGAGAAAATCTAAATATCAGAATGAATAAATTCTTTATCAACACCATTTCTCAGATAGGTCAGGATAAAATTGATAAAATCTAAGTATCAGAGCGAATAGATATCTAAGTATCAGAGCAAATAAATTCTATATCAATGTCTTTTGACATGTACTTTTGATAGCACTGACAAAATTTAAGTATCAAAGTGAACAAACTCTTCATCAACATTCTTTATCGATATTATTTGTCGGTATGTTGGATAACATTGACACTACATTTTTTATCAATATCATTTGTCGGATGGCGCACCACTCTAAGTGAACCTAAATTAACCTAACTTTTTGCATGTCTCTCTCACTATGACTGTGTGCCTCAGCGGGTGTGCTGCCATCTATAACCACTTTAACCTAAATTCAACACAACGATGCATAAAGTCAAATTAATAGAACTTAGATTCTATGAATGCTATCTGATAACGAATTTATTCACTCTGATACTTAGATTTTTTCAATTTTATCCTATGCATCCGAGAAAAGGATGTTGATATAGAATTTAATCACTCTGATAGTTAGATTTTGATAATGTTATCCGACGTATCCAGCGAAGGATGTTGATAATGAATTTATTCACTCTGACACTTAGATTTTGTCAAAGTTATCCTATGTATCCAACACAGGATGTTGATATAGAATTTAATCACTCTGATGCTTCAATTTTGATAATGTTATCCGACGTATCCAGCATAGGATGTTGATAAAGAATTTGTTCACTCTGATACTTAGATTTAGTCAATTTTATCCGACGTATCCGACAAATGATGTTGTTATAGAATTTATTCATTCTAATACATAGATTTTGTCAATGTTATCCGACGTATCCGACAAAGGATGTTGATATAGAAATTTTTCAATCTGATACTTAGATCTAGTCAATTTTATCCATCATATCCGACAAATGACATTGATAAAGAATGTAGATATAGAGCTTGTTCACTTTGATACATCAATTTTGACAGTGTATCAAACGTATCTGTCAAAAGACATTGGTAAAGAATTTATTCATTCTGATACTTAGATTTAGTCAATTTAATCCAATGTATCTGAACAAGATGTTGATAGAAAAAAACTTATTCACTCTGATAATTAGATTTTGACAATGTTATCCGATGTATCCGGAAGAGATATTGATAATGAATGTATAAAATCTGATACTTATATTTTTTCTATTTTATTCGATTTATCCGACTAAAATGCTGATAGAAAAAAATTTATTCTCGCTGATACTTAGATTTGTCAATGTTACCGCATGTATCTGACAATAGACGTTGATACAGAATTTTAATCACTTTGACACTTAGGTTTGATAATGTTAACTGACATTTCCAGCAAAGGATGTTGATAAAGAATCTATTCACTCTGATACTTAAATTTTATCAATTTAAACCCGGTTTATCCGTCAAATAGATTTTGTCAATGTTATCCGAAGTATCCGACAAAGGATGACGATAATGAATTTATTCATTCTAATACATAGATTTTGTCAATGTTATCCATCATATCCGTTAAATGATATCGATAAAGAATGTAGATAAAGAGTTTGTTCATTTTGATACTTGAATTTTGTCAGTGTTATAAACGTATCTATAAAAAGACATTGATAAAGAATTTATTCCCTCTGATACTTATATTTAGTCAATTTTATCCAAAGTATCTGAAAAAGATGTTGACAGACAATATTTATTCACTCTGATAGTTAGATTTTATCAATGTTATCCGATGTATCTGGCAATAGATGTTGATACGAATTTCATCACTCTGACACCTAAGTTTTGATAATGTTAACCTACATATCCGGCAAAGGATGTCGATAGAGAATTTATTCACTCTGATTCTTATATTTTATGAATGTTACCTGATGTAATAGACGAAAGAAGTTGATAAAGAATTCATTCACTCTGATACTTGGATTTTGACAATGTTATCCGATGTATCCGGCAAAAGATGTTGAGAATGAAGTTATTCAATCTGATACTTAGATTTTCTCAATTTTATCTTCTATATCTGACAAAAGGACGATGATAAAGAATTTATTCACTCTGATACTTAGATTTTGTGTATGTCATCCGATGTATTCAACAAAAGAAGTTGATAAGGAATTTATTCTTTCTAGTACATAGATTTCGTCAAAGTTATCCAACATATCTGACATAAGATGCTGTTAAAGAATTTATTCAATCTGATACTTGGATTTTTTCAATTTTATCCTGATAACTGATGTATCCGGCATATGATGATGATAACGAATTTATTCGCTGCTAGAATGTTTTCCAGAGAAAATTGCTTAAGGATTGTTCTGGGTACCCGGCTGACTGACCGTATTTCAAACAATAGGCTATACGAAAAATGTGGTTCAATACCACTTTCTAGGTCTATAATGAAAGAAAGGTTGAGGTGGTTAGGGCATGTTGTTCGGATGAAGGATGACAGATTGCCGAAGATTGTTCTTTTCGGCCAACCATCTAGGGCTAAACGGAAAGCAGGTCGTCCCCGTCTGGGTTGGGAGGACGTCATAAAGAAAGATTTAAAGGAATTGAACTTCGTGGGCGGGTGTAAAAAGGGAGGCTTTGAATAGATTGGGGTGGAGGAGGAGCGTGCGTAGCTGTGTTGGCCTCAGGCGGCTTGGTGCTGCGATGAGTTGTTAGTAGTAGTAGTAGTAATCCAAAATACCCGACAAATGATATCGATAAAGAATAATGATGAAGAGTATGTTCACTTTGATACTAAAATTGTGTCAGTGCTATCAAACGTATCTGTCCAACGACATTGATAAAGAATTTATTCACTCTGATACTTAGATATCTATTCGCTCTGATACTTAGATTTTATCAATTTTATCCTGACCTATCTGAGAAATGGTGTTGATAAAGAATTTATTCATTGCGATACTTAGATTTTCTCCCTTATCCGGCATATCTGACATAAGAAACTGATAAAGAATTTATTCAATCTGATAATTAGATTTTGTCAATTTTATCCTGGTAACTGATGTATCCGGCATATGATGATGTTAACGAATTAATTCACTCTGATACTAGATTTTGTCTATTCTATCCGACGTATCTGACCAACGATGTTGATAAAGAATTTATTCACTCTGACACTTAGAATTTCTCAATTTTATCCGACGTATCCAACTAAGGATGATGATAAAGAATTTATTCATTCTAATACATAGATTTTGTCAATGTTATCCAACATACCCGACAAATGATATCGATAAAGAATGTTGATGAAAAGTTTATTCACTTTGATACTTAAGTTTTGTCAATGCTATCAAACGTATCTTTCAAAGACATTGATAAAGAATTTATTCAATCTGATACTTAGATTTAGTCAATTTTATCTAATGTATCTGACAAAGATGTTGATAGCAAAATTTATTCACTCTGATAGTTAGATTTTGTCAATGTTATCCCATGTATCTAACAATAGATGTTGATACAGAATTTCATCACTCTGACACTTAGGTTTTGATAATGTTAACCGACATATTCGGCAAAGGATGTTGATAAAGAATGTATTCGCCCTGATACTTAGATTTTATCAATTTTATCCTGACCTATCCAACAAAATCTGACAAAAGATGTTGATAAAGAATTTATTCATTCTGATATTTATATTTTCTCCATGTTATCCGACATATTTGACATAAGATGCTGATAAAGTATTTATTCAATCTGATAATTAGATTTTGTCAATTTTATCCTGATAACTGATGTATCCGGCATATGATGATGATAACGATTTTATTCGCTCTGACACTTAGATTTTGTCAATGTTATCCGACATATCTGACAAAAGATGTTGATAAAGAATTTAGTCACTCTGATACTTAGAATTTCTCAATTTTATCCGACGTATCCGACAAAGGATGATGATAAGAATTCATTCATTTTAATACATAGATTTTGTCAATACTATCCAACATACCCGACAAATGATATCGATAAAGAATGTTGAAGAAGAGTTTGTTCGCTTTGATGCTTAGATTTTGTCAATGCTATCAAAGCTATTTATAAAAAGACATTGATAAAGAATTTATTCACTCTGCTACTTAAATTTAGTCAATTTTATCCAATGTATGTGACAAAGATGTTGATAGAAAAAATTTATTCACTCTGATAGTTAGATTTTATCAATGTTTATCCCATGTATCTAACAATAGATGTTGATACAGAATTTCATCACTCTGACACTTAGGTTTTGATAATGTTAACCGACATATTCGGCAAAGGATGTTGATAAAGAATGTATTCGCCCTGATACTTAGATTTTATCAATTTTATCCTGTCTTATCAAACAAAATCTGACAAAAGAAATTAATAAAGAATTTATTCATTCTGATACTTAGAATTTCTCAATTTTACCCGACGTATCCGACAAAGGATGATGATAAAGAATTTATTCATTCTAATACATAGATTTTGTCAATGTTACCCAACATACCCGACAAATGATATCGATAAAGAGTGTTGATGAAGAGTCTGTTTACTTTGATACTGAAATTTTGTCAGTGCTATCAGACGTATCTGTCAAAAGACATTGGTAAAGAATTTATTCACTCTGATAATTTGATTTAGTCAATTATATTAAATGTATCTGACAAAGATGTTGATAGAAAAAATTTATTCACTCTGATACTTAGATTTTGTCAATGTTATCCCATGTATCTAACAATAGATGTTGATACAGAATTTCTTCACTCTGACACTTAGTTTTTGATAATGTTAACCGACATATTCGGCAAAGGATGTTGATAAAAGAATCTATTCGCTCTGATACTTAGATTTTATCAATTTTATCCTGATCTATCCGACAAAAGGTGTTGATAAAGAATTTATCCATTCTGATACTTAGATTTTGCCCATGTTAGCCTATCTATCCAACATATGATGTATGCAAATTCCTTTTCTTACATCTCCGATGTTTTAATAGACATTCTAAACGTTTGATATGCTAGCATACTCTAAAAATAATAAACACATAACAATGTAATGCATAATATATTTCTAATGAAATAATGTCATGTAGGATATTAGTACAAAAAATATATTATTATACATTATTAATATCATTGAACAACTTTGGACATTTGAAATCTGTTCCATAAAATAATGCATCATGTTCTCTCTTGATACTATAGTAACTCTATTCTCTTAGTTAGTAATCAGTAGAATAATCATTAATCCATTTTGAGTCATACACAATTTTTACTGGTGTTTCACCGACAGGTTCAATATGCGTTTCGTCTTTGATATTATTTGGTTCATTTGCTGTTTGATGAATGATGGTAGTAACGTTTACTGGCACTTTGATTTTCATTGATTCATTTTCATATTCCATAGTGATAGTTTCTACCAATGCCCTTTTTATTTTTTCCCGGCAATTTCACTATCTATTACACTATTATTTTTACACATGTAACAGTTCTGGCACGTAGACAAGATAGGGTTTATGATATTAGTAGAAGAGTAGGCCTTTCTTCTTTCGACCTTCTGTCGAATGCTAATAGCGAAAGCTGACGATAGGATGTATCAGCAGGTAATGTGTTACCAGCAACACTAGCAAGGAGTTGTCCTCTATCGTCGACGATTATTTTAATGTTGGCATTCTCTTTGAGTGCAATCATCTCTGGAAATGATACTTTCGCATATCTAGAATGTGTATAATGGAAATTCTTGGGTACTCCAAAGAAATCTAAACTCTCACTGTCATGATAACGCACGCATGCGTTTCCGATAGTGCTACCACTTGTACTCGTTTCATAGTTCAAATACTTCTCCTTGTCAGCATTTAATGCTACAGTAACCCTATCATGTGAACACATTTTTACTGGGAGGTCCTCCACATATTCAATATGCATTTCCTCTTTGCTATTATTTGGTTCATTGAATGTTTGATCAATGGTAGTAACGTTTGCTGGCAATTTGTTTTTCATCGATTCATCTATATATTCCTTAGTGATATTTCTAGCAATGCCCTTTTTATTTTTTCCGGCAATTTCGCTGTCTATTATCACGTTATTTTTACACAGGTAACAGTTCTGCACCTTTGACAAGATATGGTTTATAATATTAGTAGAAGAGTACGCCTTTCTGCTTTTGACCATCCGTTGAATGGTAATACCCGAAAGCTGACGATAGGGTGGAACACTGGATAACATGTTACCAGAAGCACTAGCAATAATATGCCCCTCTTCATCAACTATTATTTTTATGTTGGCATTCTTTTTGAGTGCAATCATCTCCGGAGATCTCAATCTCGCATATCCACCATCATAAGAGTTGAATTTTTTTGGTAGTCCAAAGAATTTTAATTCTTCACTGTCATGGCAATGCATGCATACGTTCCCGATAGTGCTACCACTTGTACTTGTACATAGTTCAAATACTTCTCCTTGTCAGCATTCAATGCTACAATAATACTATCATGTGAACACACTTTCTTAAAATGCTTCATCTTCACTTTTTTAAACATATGAGTTATGTCTTTATCCTTCCACTGTGTAAGCCGCGAGCATATTTCATGTCATTCTAAGATACGTAAGAAAAAAATAAAGTTGAAAAACTTCCAAGTCCAAAAAAAAATTCAGTCCAAAAAAAGTGCTACTACAAACTTTATTTTTCTTCATGTCATTCTAAGATGTCATTCTAAGACATGAAAAAAAGTTGAAAAAGTACTATGTCAAAAAATAAAAATAAATAAAAGTTAAAAAAACTTCAAAAAAAGTATAAAAATGGGGGGAGGGGCCCCAAAAAGTTGGAGGGAGGGAGTCCTTGGAGTTTGGGGATAGGGGGCCCTTGGAGGTTGAGGTCCTTGGTGGTTTGGGTCATTGATGCTGGCGATCCTTGATTTTTTAAAACCAATAATCATCTCACTACTTGTTTCCTAAGGATTGTTCTGAATTTCTTTATTAAAATTCTTTTCTTGGCATCAACATCTCTATTAGTATCAACTTTGTAGCATACTAGAATGTTATATCATATTTTATATTGAAAACACTGTTCAAATGGTACTTGTGTATTATACAGAACACATCCTAGAAGTAAAGCTAGGTTAAGTCACAAGGTCATTTTGTCATCGTTAACCATTTCCATAGATTGATGCTATTCCAAATTTTTAATAAATTGCCTATGAGTTAACAACCCCTTCGGGCTTACCTTAACTGGTAATCAGTTTAACCCTTTTTCACCACCTTCATAAACTTCAATTAAAAATGTTATCTAGCTCTGTTTCACCCCTATTATTCAATCACCAATTAAGACATTTTATTGCAGAGTCATCCAAATGCTATACTTTTTTCGCAAATTGAGTTAGTTTACGCAATGATACAACTTTTTTATCATTATTAGACACCACTAATAATGTAAACGACACTGGACGAAAAAGCAGTTTGACCCTTTTTTAGCACCTTCATACAATCCAATTAAAAATGTTATCGAGTTCTGTTTCATCCCTATTATTCAATCCCCAATTAAGATCATTCTCATCCCTATTATTCAATCACCAATTAAGATCATTCAGATCAGAGTTATGCCAATTGAATACCTTTTTTCGCAAATTGAGTTAGTTTACGCAGTGATACAACTTTCAACTTAAAACAATTCTGACTGTAGCACTCCATTCTTTAATTACCAGCGACGCATTCCTAAGCAAACCAGTCTTGACTAAAGGCAATGGTCCAGAAAATGGGATTTGGTGAAAGAGTTGTTTATCTTAATTTATACCGAAAAACATGATTATAAGGCCTCCAGGCCAAAATTAGTATTTTTACAAAGATAGAAACATCTCTGATTGACCCAGAAAATAGGTGTTGCCTCAGAAACCAGTCTGGTTGCATTACACAATCTCGTCCCTGAATATCTATATCCTAATATAACCTGTTTGCTAGCTTTATACAATATCCCCTGAAATCAGCACTTAGGTTACTACTAGCTTCTATAGCAGGGTTCTCTGATACGCTGAATCTGATGGTGTGATTTTCATTGAAGTTCTACGATGTTTAAGTTTTTTCCCACTTTTTTCAAAAATAAGGCTAATCTTCTCAGGGTAAAAACTGAGCTTGAGGAAACGTATATATTTGAAATCAGCATAAAAATCTGATTCTTTGATGTATGTATTGGTTCCAAAATTCCGTTTCTTATGGTTTCGGTTACTATTGAGCCGGGTCGCTCCGTTACCACGAACTGTGTGACAAAAGTTCTCTCTTTTCTAACGTTAATAAATCCAGAATTGCTGAGACTTTCAGGAGTGAATATCAAAACTATTCAAATGTGAACTTAAATTAATAAATTCTTTTTAATAATCATGGTTTATATTGTGATATTATTTTCTTATTGATTTTAAGACAAATAAAACACGCAGCTCAAATATAAAAATTGTTTTTAGTTAAGCACAATGTGTATTATGTTTATTATTAATGCTTCTTATTCAAAACTTTAAAGACTCCCTAGCCAACAGAAATTGGTTAACAGTATGGCCGATCCTCTTTCAGACTTATTTTGGATAACACTCAGTTACGATGGAACTAGGTCCGCAGAATTTAATTTACAAAAGGTGCAGTAAGTACTTGTGATAGTAACTTCTCCCCAGTGTCCGTGCACTATTAGAGATTTTTTCTGTTTTGCTGATTTCTATCAGCGCGGCTAGAACAATTTCTTCTCCCTTAATTAAATTGAAAATACACCTTTAAAATTCCAAGATAGAGACTTTGCTAAATGGTATCGCAGATCCAGATATTCATAGAGATATTTTTTGTGACGAAGATGAAATTATGAATATTATTACCAAAAGTGGACAAAAGAAGCTAAATCTACTTTTGTGAAATAAAATCATAGAACTTTCTTTATTTAATATCTGAATTTAACACATTTCTTAAGTAGTAACATGCACATAGGGGATTTTTATCACTGCAATACAACCCTCAACAAGCTCCGAAAGCCTCACTATAATACTCTAAGCCCTTCTTTAGATACTGCTGATACAGGCTTTTGATATCCTTTTTAACATATTAATTAAAAAAAAAACTTTCCGAAAAAGAGGTTTTTCAAAGGAAAATAAAGGCCATTTTTCACTTAAGATCAGCAGATACAAATATCCATTAAAATTCAAACTCAAAACGAACGGAAATTACTATTAAAGAATAAATTAAACCAAAAACGAACAGAAATTAAATAAACAGTCATAGCAAAAAAATACAACAAGTAATAATATAAATGAATAAATAAATCTTAAGGTGAGTAATGCTTAAATTGAATATGCAAATCAAGCTTAAAACGAAAAACAAATATTTTGCTATTGAAGTATAAATAAAACTCAAAACGAACAGAAATTAAGTAAAGAATCAATGCAAACAAACACGCAATAGATACTAGTGTAATGAATAAATAAATCTTAAAACGAGTGAAACTTAAAATGAATAAGCAAATCAAGCTTGAAACGAAAAAAAAAATCACTACAAACAAGAGTTTGGGTATCGCTGTCCTTCTCTCCTTCCCTCCTTCTCTCACTGTAAAAGTCTAAAACCTACTGCGTCATGGTGCTTTACTGAAAACGAATTGTATTTCAAATATTTTATTTTGTACTTAATATTGAAAATAAACATTAAAATTACAGTAAAATCTTGAACTGATGAGCTTTCAGCAACTAATATCATTATACATCAAATATTCAGTTTAATTTATTAGTTCTTTCTCAAATTGTTCAAGACCCCTAAAATTGCCCCCTTTCTTAACTGTGAAAACGTAAGGACTAGTGAGTCATTGGCGCATCACTGAAAAATATTTTCTTATCCAGTTCTTACAGCATTGAAAATGAACATAAAATTACAGTGAAATAAAATCTTGAACTGATGGATCCTTAAACAATTAATATCATTATAAATCGAATATTCAATTTGATTTTGTTTATACTTTCCAAGACTGTTCAAGACACATGTAGTTTTCAGTAAAGTGCCATAATGGAGTAGGTTTTAGACTTTTACAGTGAGAGAAGGAAGCCATACCCAAACTCTTGTTTTTATTGATTTTTTTTTTCGTTTCAAGCTTGATTTTCATATTCAATTTAAGTTTCACTTGTTTTAAGATTTATTTATTCATTTACATTAGTATCGATTGTATGGTTGTTTGCATTGAATCTTTATTTAATTTCTGTTCGTTTTGACTTTTATTTATGCTTCAATAGCAAAATATTTGTTTTTGTTTTAAGCTTGATTTGCATATTCAATTTAAGCATTAATCGCTTTGAGATTTATTTATTTATTTATATTATTACTTGTTGTATGTTGTTTTGCTATGATTATTTATTTGATTTCTGTTCGTTTTTGGGTTTCATTTATTCTGTAATAGTAATTTCTGGTCGTTTTGAGTTTGAATTTTAACAGGTATTTGTATCTGCTGATCTTAAGTTTAAAATGACCCTTACTTTTCTTTGAAAAACTTATGTTTCGGAAAGTTTTTTTTTTTAATTAATTTTTGTTCTTTTTTGATTGCAAACAGTTTTAAGTTTTTAGAAAGACCTTATTTCAGAAGCAAACTTTTTTTTTCAAAATCAACTGTTCATCAGAGTATCAAAACTAGTATCAAAGCAACAATATCAAAGTAAAAAGTGGGTTTGTGTCCACCTCGGAGTTTTTATTAGCTGATGTTTGAACTATTTTTAACAAAATGGCTATTTCAAAATTTTTATCGGATGGGTTAGGGGAAAATAGGCGTAGGGGGGGGGGGGTCTAATTGCCTTTCGATCTCTTTTGACTCTTTAATTCTGAAGTAGAACTTTATATTTTCAAAAAATGAGCCCTCTCTGAAGCTTATACGAGCATCCCTTCTATAAGAACCATATATGCACCCAGGGCATAGCTTACAACGCCTATCCGTGGGACATGGGGGGTTTTGTCAACCCCGGAGTTTTAATATCTGATGTTTGAAACTATTTTTAACAAAATGGCCACCTCAAAATTTTTATTGAATGGGTTTGGGGAAGAAAAAGGCGTGGAGGGGGGGGGCTCGTTGCCCTACAATCGTTTGACTCTGAGAAAGTGAACTAGAAATTTTAATTTCAAATAAAATGAGCCCTCTCTGAAATTTATACGAGTATCCCTTTCATATGAACCATATACGGCCCCAGGACATAACTTTCAACGCCTGTCTCCCGGGCCCTGGGGGGTTTTGTCGACACCGGAGTTTTTGTTATCAGACCTTTGAAATTTTTTTAAAAAATGGCCATATCAAAATTTGTATCAGATGGGTTTACGGAAAAAAGGCGTGGGGGGGGGAGAGGCTAGCTGCCCTCCGATCTCTTTTGACTCTTAAAAATTGAACTAGAACTTTCAATTTCCATTCAAACAAGCCCTCTCTGAAGTTTTTACGAGCATCCCTTCTATAAGAACCATATATGCCACCAGGGCATAAATCGCAGCGCCTGCCCCTGGGCCCTGGGGGGTTGTGCCGACACCAGAGTTTTGTTATCTGACCTTTGAACTATTTTAATAAAATGGCTATATAAAATTTTTTATCGGATGCATTTGGGGGAAAAGAAGCGTGGGTGGATAGTTGCTTTTTGATCCTTTTGACTCTTAAAAACTGAACTAGAACTTTCGATTTCCAATCAAATGAACCGTCTCTCAATTTTATACGAGCATCCCTTCCATAACAGCTATATATGCCCGCTGGGCATAACTTACAACGCCTACCCCGGGCCCTGAAGGATTGTGTTGACCCCGAAGTTTTCTTTATATGATCGTTGAACCATTTTGAAAAAATGTCTCTCTCAAAGTTCTTTTCGGAAGGGTTTTGAAGAAAATAGGGCCTGAAGGGGGGGGGGGCGGGCTAGCTGCCCTCCGATTTTTTTTACTCTTAAAAACTGAAAGAAAACTTTCAATTTCCAATCAAATGAGCGCTCTCCGAAGCTTATACGATCATTCCTTCCATAAGAACCATATATGCCCCAGAGCATTACTTACAACACCTGCCCGCGGGTTCTGGGGAGTTGCGTCGACACAGGAGTTTTTCTTATCTGGCCTTTGAACTATTTTTAACGAAATGGCTATCTCAAAATTTTTATCGGATGGGTTTGGGAAAAAAAACGAGTGTGTGCGTGGGGGAGGGGGGGGGGGTAGTAGTCCTCAGATATCTTTTGACTCTTAAAAGGTGAACTAGAAAATTCAATTTCGAATCAAATGAGCCCTCTCTGAAGTTTATATGAGTATCCCTTTCATAAGAACCATATACGCCCCCAGAACAACACTTACAACGCCTACTCCCGGGCCCTGGAGGGTTGTTTCGACACCGGAGTTTTTGTTATCTAATTTTCGAAAAAAAGTTCAAAAAATGGCTATCTCAAAATTTGTAGCGGATGGGTTTCGGGAAAAAAGGGTGTGGGGTGCTAGTTGCCCTTCAATCTGTTTACTCTTAAAAAGTGAACTAGAACTTTCAACTGCCAATCAAATGAGCCCTCTATGAGGTTCATACGAGCATCCCTTTCATAAGAACCATACATGCCTTCAGGGCATAACTTAGAACACCTTCCACCGGGCCCTGGGGGTTTTATGGACATCGTAGTTTTTCTTATCCGACCTTTGAACTATTTTTAACAAAATGTCTATCTAAAAATTTTCATCAAATGGGTTTGGAAAAAGAAGGCGCTGGAGGAGGAGGGGGGCTAATTGCCCTCGGATCTCTTTTGACTCTTAAAAAGAGAACTCGAACTTTTAATTTCCAATCAAATGAGCCCTCTCTGAAGTTAAAACGAGCATCCCTTTCATAAGAACCATATATACCCCAGGACATAACTTACAACGCCTGCCCCCGAGTCCTGGGGGGTCGTGTCGACACCTGAGTTTTTATTATCTGACTTTTGAACAATTTTTAACAAATTGGCGATCTCGAAATTTTTATCGGATGCATTTGGGGGAAAAGGGGCGTCGGGGGGTGGGGAGCTAGTTGCCCTCGAATCTCTTGTGACTCTCAAAAACTGAACTAGAACTTTCAATTTCCAATCAAATGAGCCCTCTTTGAAGTTTATACGAGCATCCCTTCCATAAGAACCATATATGCCCTCAGGGCATAACTTACAACGCCTGCCCCAGGGTCTTGGGGGGTTGTGTCGAAACCGGAATTTTTGTTATATAGTCTTTGAACTATTTTTAACAAAATAGCTATCTCAAAGTTTTTATCGGATGCATTTGGGAAAAAAGGGCGTGGGAGGAGGGCTGGCTACCCTCCGATATCTTTTGACTTTTAAAAAGTGAACTAGAACTGTCAATTTCCAATCAAATAAGCCCTCTCTGAAGTTTATACGAGCATTCCTTCCATAAGAACCATATATGCTCCCAAGGCATAACTTACAACGCTTGCCCTGAGGGCTGTAGGGGGAGTGTCTTCCTCAAAAACACCAAAGAATGTCGACATTCACCATGCACTAATGGCGAATGTTGCACAATTCTGAGATTTATGTTTTCTTCTGCGGAATTCAGTTGCGATAAATTTTTCGCCTCTCTTTCTGGGTGGAATGACTAAGAACGTAAAGCACATAGTTCATTTTTAATGAGGAAAGAACTAATAGTAATAAAATGCTTCAAATAGCGCAAGTATCAGATATGACTTGATTACTGAATTATCTTTTATTATTTGAATGCAATATTATAACTTCAAATATTTAACAAATCTGATTGCAATATTTATAAATTCAAAACATTTTATTAGTCCGTAATCCAAAGGTGTGTTGCACATATTTTAGCAGAAACCACTTCAGAAAGTATTCTAGAGTACTTTTCCTGAGAAAAATAAAAACAATTTTCTTGTTTACTTGCAATTAATGCATTTAACTTTTCCAAAAAAAAGATTATTATTCACTGCAGTATCCATTCTGTATAAAGCAGGGTATGGAAACAAAAAATCAACAAAAGATTGCTGTCACACTGTCACCATCTAACCTTGCATAAGACTGGCGCAAACTTTTCATAAGATCGACAGCGCTGACTGAATTCAAGCAGAGGTAAGGATGTGGTTTTTGCCTATCTCATCTCTTAATTAGAGATAAGGACTAGGTTTTAAGAATTGGGGACTTTTCCTCTTTTTTGGACATTCATAGGATTGTTTTTCTTTTCTCTTTTGGACATTCATCAGAGCATATATGTGACTGTCGACAAACACCTGTGAGGGTCCCAATGCAAAAGAATGTAATGAAATATTTGATATTTCAGTTACTTATTTGTTGTTTGTTGACATTCCCCTTATTTGTTTGTTTATATATATATATATATATATATATATATATATATATATATATATATATAATATATATATATATATATATATATATATATATGTATATATATATATATATATATATATATATATATATATATATATATATATATATATATATATATATATATATATATATATATATATACATTTATATATATATATATATATATATATATATATATATATATATTATATATATATATATATATATATATATATATATATATATATATACATTTATATATATATTATATATATATATATATATATATAATATATATATATATATATATATATATATATATATCTATATATATATATATATATAATATATATATATATATATATATATATATATATATATATATATATATATATATATATATATATATATATATATATATATATATATATATATATTTATTTATTTATTACCCGTCAAAAAAAAGGTACAAAAGACGGAGTATCACTAAAAAAGAAAAAAAAAAAACACACACAAAATTACAGCAAACAAAGACGAGAACAAAAGCTCAATTATACACTGCACTGCAGGTACGTAAGAAATTTCACTTTCTAAACTCCCAAGGGCTGAAGAAACATAAGCAATATATATATATATATATATATATATATATATATATATATATATATATATATATATATATATATATATATATATATATATATATATATATAAATTCGTCTAGAGCCTTAGTTTTCGGAAAAAACATTTTCCATATGAATGAATTTTTTTTTACATGTTTTGTCTGTTGGATATACAGCAAGGTCATGTGAAAACTCTTCTTGAATACTTTGGTACAATTTGGGGTGAAAAGAACCGTGATAATTTGGTTTTTCATCATCAGTTAATGTTGTTATTTCTTCTAATCCAATATACTTGTAGGGACCTTATTTCTTACATTTGCATTTTCATATCGAAAGAAGTACTCTGTTATTGTTTCCCCCCCCCCCTTTCTTCTAGAATCAATTAAACAAGTAAAAAAAACAATTAAAAAAAGAAGAAAATGCAAAACATTTATGCAATTAAAAGGATAAAACACAAATAAAAACACAATCATTTTAGAACCCCTCCGAATGGTCCACACCCACATGAATAAACCGCACCAGAATGCCCCCGTTCCCCAACTAGGTTTTTACTCATAACTCTTATGTAATAGTAATAAAAATGATAGAACTAATAAATAAAACCTTGAAACTTTACTAAGCGGCTTGTGAGTATGAACAAATTTTATTCTTAACAGTATGTAGATGAAAATGTACCCTCAATATTTTTTTTTTTCAGTCTAAATTTTGCCAGAGTCAAAATAAGTAAAAGCAATAATTCTATAAGCGTAAATACATATGTCCTTAAGAAAACTTTTCCTAGTGCCCTCTTAAGCAGTGCTCCTACCACTTTTGGGATAGTATAATATGGGAATCTTCCAGCAAAAACTTTTCAATTCCCTAAACGAAATTTATTGATCATGACACTTGCAGATGTGTATTTAACTCGAATCTCAATGGAAGCAGTCCGCGCAAGCTGAGGGGTTCCCATGAGTAAATGGACGAGAAATTTTCATTTTGTAAAGTGGGAGATAAATTCTAAGACACAAATAGGAAAAGCCAACAGAGAAGGAAAATGTGTTTTACTGCCTTTGAAATAACATCAGTTAAAGTCGATCGTTGAGAATCGAAACAACTCGATGGATCAATCAAATAGTTGGATTTTGCTGGTGTGAAAAATATAGTCCACAGAAAAAAAAATGTGGATTTTTTTATACTTCATAATTTTCAAAGTAACTTCCTTGTTTATCTACACATTTTTGCAGACGTTATAAGTGCAATTGAACGTATAATCAGCTGCCATGTGGGGCAGGATGTGTCACCCTTCATGTTGCCCCTCATCTTACACCTATATCTAAGGATCTTAAAGGATCTATAGGGTCTTATAAATCCTATAAGGACCTTAGATCCATAAGGATCTTATACCTTAGATCCTCCTATGCCTCAAGAGGCGCCTAAGACATCGACAAGGAGTCTCCAGTCTTCGCTATATCCAGCTGTCGACAGCAAACCTTTCCACTTGGGCACAGGAACGTGTTAAGAGAGCGGATATCTGAAAGGTAAGTGCTGTGTAGCGTGCTTTTGGGACGACCCTTCCTTTTCGATCCTATAGGTTGGCACTGGAAGATTGCCTTGGGAGTTTTAAGGTCCCCCATTCTCAAGGCATGGCCAAGATATTGCCATCGAAATTAGCAGATGATATATGTAATAAGAGACTGGATCCGACACTCTTGCTCTCCATTTATATGTCATGATTCGGCTGCGTGCTTCAGCATTGGCAGAACATTGCTATTGAAGGGTCTAAGTTTGACACAAAGTGAAGAGACATTAGATCGCCAGATTCTCTTCATCCTTTTGAAAGCTCCTCTTGCTTGGCCAATAAAGGACAATACTTCTTTCTGCAATGGGCCAGTGTTTTCAATTTAGCTTCCCAGGTATTTAAATTTGACCATGTGCTCCAAATCTTCATCACCACACTTGAGCCTGGATCGATTTGCTTCCTGAGTTAACTAATAAGTGGATTTTGCCATTTTTCTTGTAATTCTTTGTTAACTTTGAACGTTTTTTTTAACGAACGGATTCTTAGTAAACTAAAATGTTGACTACGAAACAGCTATTAAAAGTTCTTCGTTGTTAAACATCTACAAAGAATTTCTGGCAAAAAAATTTGACTCGGCACCTCATGCTTGCCTATGTGGTAAAAGGCTTGGCTTTTGCAAAATATGATGATTCATTTAGGATTTCCCAGATTGGATGATGCAGCTGTTTATTAAAATTGCTCACTCAGTGGCTGTATTTTTCACTCAGTGGCTCACTCAGTGGCTCACTCAGTGGCTGTATTAGGATTTCCCAGATTGGATGATGCAGCTGTTTATTAAAATTGCTCACTCAGTGGCTGTATTTTTAATGCTGGAGTTTATTTTTCTTCCTATAAAAGGAAACAAAAGTGTAAAATTTTCACAAAAAGGTTGATTTCTTGTTAGCCGAGATGATTTTGGTCGGCTTCATTATTTTGACAACTTCTGACCTCCCCTTCCTTACCCTGATGGTCTGTTCCTAATATCTTGTATGGCTCACGTTATAGCAACTTCGAATTTTCTGCCAAACTTTTCATTCTCTATGCAAAGGCCTGGTAAACTTTCTTAGTTCACTTAGTTCACTTTTTGGCAAATAAAACCCTAAAAGCGAAAAAACTGGACTTGTCAGTTAGCTAAGGTCTGTTAAATCGAACGCAACTTTGGTCTGAAGTGGTGAGTTCGATGTCGAACTGCATCTGGTTTTGTTCGCGTTGATTTTGAGCCTAATGTGGTTCGCCTTCGCTTTTATCTAAATGAAGAGAGGCTAGAGAGCAAATTCCCTCATCCATAACGATCTAAAGGATATATCACGGAAAGTTTGAAACTGTACAACTATAAATTTACTTTTGTGGCTTCCAACCACTCCTCCCTGTAATTAAATAAAAAAAAACATTTTTGTTTAACTGAAAGTAAGGAACGACGTTAAAACTTAAAACGAACAGAAATTATTCCGTATATGAAAGGGGCTGTGCCCTCCTCAACGCCTCGCTCTTTACGCTAAAGTTTTTTAATGTTTGAAAAAATAGAGTTGTGAGAAAGTCAAACTTTAGCGTAAAGAGCGAGGCGTTAAGGAGGGCACAGCCCCTTTCACATACGGAATAATTTCTGTTCGTTTTAAATTTTAACGTCGTTCCTTACTTTCGTTAAAAAAAACTTTAACTGAAACTTTTTTTTTATATAATTTTTGAACATTTTTGAATTAATGCAGGTTTGGATTTTGGCTCACCGTACATGAATAATTAAAACAAAATTTATATATTAATTTTACTTTTTTTGGTTAAATGGCTTTCTCAAAACTTGTTTAATTTTATTTACGAAATTTTTTATAAGTAATAAATATACGCAACTTACAAATTAACTTACTTAACGAAATTTTATATTCATTGATTTTTAATACGTATATTAAGGGGTTCGCCCCCTAGTCAATACCTTGCTCTTTAAGCTAAAGTTCGAATTTTGTTCCAATTCTTTAAAAATGACCCCTTAATCATAAAGGCCGTTAATTAGAATAAATAGCTCTTACGAAAATACTAACAAATCTTTGGCTTAAAGAGCGAGGTATTGACAAGGGGTTGAACCCAATCATATGAGCAATATTTTCTGTTCGTTTTAAGTTTTGATGTTGCTCCTTACTTTCAGTTGAAAAATTTGTTTTTTTTTTAATTTAATTTCTGATCTTTTTCTTTAATAATGCTTGGAAATCCGGCGCCCCCTTCATAGCAATGTCCCTTACCCCATGAATACTTCCTTCATGGAAAGATCCTCCCATATAACCCCCAACCCAACCCCCCCCCCACCTACCAGAAAAAATCCCCCCGAAAAACGTCTGTATACTTCCCAATAACCAATACTATATGTAAACATTGGGTAAAGTTCATAACTTTCAGCCCCCCCCCCTGGGGACTTCGGGGGATTAAGTCATCCTAAAAGACATAGTTATCATATTTTTACCATCCTGAACAAAATGGTTATCTCAAAATTTTGATCGGGTGACTTTGGGAAAAAATGAGCGTGGAAAGGAGCCTAGTTGCCCCCTATTTTTTGGGGTCACTTAAAAAGAGCACTAGAACTTTTAATTTCCGTTCCAATGACCCTACCACGATATTTTAGGACCACTGGGATCACCCCTGGGAATAAAAACAACAAAAAAACAAAAATAAAACGAAAAAAACAAATAAACACACATCCGTGATCTTTCTTCTGGCAAAAAATGCAAAATTCCACATTTTTGTAGATAGGAACTTGAAACCTCTACAGTAGGGTTCTCTGATACGCTGAATATTATGGAGTGATTTTCATTAAGGTTCTATATTTTTTAGGGGTCTTTCCTCCTTTTTTCTAAAATCAGCCAAATTTTCTCAGGTGCGTAACTTTTGATGGGTAAGACTAAACTTGATGAAACTTATATATTTGAAATCAAAATTAAAATCTGATTCCTTTGATGTATCTATTGGTATCAAAATTCCGTTTTTTAGAGTTTTGGTTACCATTGAGCCGGGTGGCTCAATGGTAAAAAGTCCAATGAAATAATTACTGATTCCTGGTGTGTAGTTAAGCTTTGCTATATAATAGTTATTATTGGCGTATAAACAGTTTATAATGACCGTTTATTTTGCAAGGACCGTATATATGTTTAGGGACGATGCACCAACAGGCACTCATCATTGCGTGATGGTGCAATCAATCATGCACCGATAGCTATTTTGAACCTATAAACTGGTTTAATTTTCTTTGAGCAAACAAAGTCAAAAAATTTTCTGAATTTTTCCAATTGCTAAGCTGCATGAGTCTGACTTAATTTGATAATAATTTTTTAAACAAGATTTTAAAACTGATTTTTTTTTTCTTCTTCTAGCGATAACTTTAATGTCACAGGAATTCTCAATTCCCTTCAGCAGGGTTACGACAAACGCGTTCGTCCAAATTACGCAGGTAATAATTTTTTATTTTGATGTGCTAGTCAAGTCTTTGTGCTTTCGTAAACCAGATTAGTAGGGGCAAATGCGGTATGTAATTTCTGATATTTTCCTTATGCCTCGCGTCTTCTCTGAAGCTGTCTCCTCCACCAAATAAAACCTCCTCGCCTTATGCTGTGTATTATCCTCTGTATTAGGGAGCTGCCATCCTCCCCTACCCTTGACGCTAAAGTTTGACCAGGGTTTTCCAGAAAATATTTAAAACTAAGACAATAATTGATGGATGATAATTACTGATGTTTAATTTTACCTTCCACTGTCGGCATTGAAAATTATATTCAAATTAAAGAAGACAAAACTTATTCTAATATACAAATCGCGGACAAATTTTTAACAAATATTTACAAATACAAATTTTTTGAAAGCATTTTAAAACGTAAAATATGCAGCTAATGACAATAATAAGTGTTTCCTTTACGATCATCCTGGAAATAAGTCTGCAATTTTTTTTTTATTTTGCACGGCAATGTTCTTGTGTTCGAGCTTGCGTTCTTGAAACGACGAGGTAATAGAGTCAAAGTATAATCTTGCAGTATTCTGCTATTTCTGGCGGAAAAAAATAAAAGGGAGATATGTGACTGCTACCCTTAAAAAAAGAAGCGATTTTCCTTGTTTTTCAAGATACGGAGGGTGGCTCAAAGCTTTCAACCGAGGGCTTATGACCCTGGTGGTTCAGAAATTACAATTATTGTGCCGATCGGCAACCATTTTTGAAGGGTTCCTGGGGTACTTTTTCTATATTTCTGAAAATTTATTTTACAAATAAATTTTCACTACTAAAATTTTCACTATGTAATAGTGACCATTCTTAATTCAACTTTAGATGTAAAATTTTCCTTACAAAACATTTGTTTTCAACATGGGTTTGTAAGACTTTCAGTTATTATGTGCTGTAGGGTTTGTAGGGTTTGTAGACGGGTTTGTAGATGGGTTTGTAGACTTTCAGTTATTCTTTCAAGATGGTAGACTTTCAAGATCAGTAGACTTTCAAGATGGGTTTGTAGACTTTCAGTTATTATGTGTTGTATGTGTTGTAGTTATTATGTGTTGTAGTTATTATGTGTAGTAGGCTCTACAGTACTGGAAACCTTGTTATACAAGGGTTTTACATTACCGTAAAGACCAGGGGTAGTGGGAATGGGGGTTCCCATAAAATTTATATGACACCGATAAAATCAAACAGAAATTAAACAGAATAGAGTTCAAATAAAACTAAAGATCGACATTAAAATAAAAAATGAGAGAAATTATCATATATACGAGGAGATATGCTGCTCCCTTGACCTCCACTTTTTACACCACTGCCCCAAAAAGGAATTCTCTAATATAAGAGCGATGTCATAAAAAGTTTACTAATTTCTTTTTACAACACCTAAAAAGTGAAAGGGTATTTACAATGGTATTTTATTTAAAAGATATAAATTTTATTTTAAGTTTTTTGAATGGCAATTGTTGAAGAAATGTCTACATGACCTGGCTAACTATATTTTTCTAATCTAAAATGGTTTCAGATAATTACGTTTGAGTGGGTGGAAGTACTCTTCATGTGGCCTATAAGTTTCTGTTCTTTTTTAGTTTTAATGTTGGTCTTACTTTCACTAAACAAAAAAGTTAATTAAAAAAATTGTTTAGTTTTCCTAGGACGAATCGCAATTTCTGGAGAAATAGGATGGAATGTAGGCCTCTTTAATTTATTCAATATGGCGGTCCTAAATTTCTCTAAGTTAAAGGTTTGTTCCCTCATCTTTGAAATAATCATTTTATTATATGCCAAAAATACTTTGTGTTGCAAAACCTCCCCCTTTGATGGAAAAATTACTTAGACTATATGCTTTCGATCAGTAAACGGCTTAAGAATACTAATGTTTAGATTTTTTTTCTTTTTTTTACTAACAAAACGGTGCTTGTGTACGATATAGCTAATGATGGGTGTATAATTACCTAGGAATATGGAAAAAAAGGTAATTAATATGAAGTTTAGCTGGGAATTTCTCGTATTGGACGAACATGCAAAAGGAGAATCAAATAAAACCTCCTTATTGCGAAGGTCTGTGAATAATTGTGGGACAGGCAAGCCATTTCTATGTAAACCTTGAACAGGTCAAAAACGGCCTACTAAGATAATGTCAATTTACTTTATAGGATTTTCTCTGTTTGCTATAGGATTATACGAAATAATCCTTCATCTTTACAAATGAAGGACTCGATCAAAGAAAGTAGAAAAGATTCTGTTATACAAAATAATAACTATATCAGTGATACTGAAGGAGTATAGTACTATAGTGATACTGAAGCAGTAGTGTACTATATACAAAAAATGCTAAATAACTGAAGAGGAGATTAAAATCACAGAGTTTATGTTTTGGAACATTTGCAGCCTTAGCTCAGTTTACTGCACTCTATACATGAATGAAACTTTACTGCTAGTATGGAGCCAGGAAAACATTTAGAACAAAACTTAAAATAAGTTAGAGCTATTAGGGATTTATAACAAGGTTGTCAAAGCAGATGTTCCTTCTATATTCAGGTCTCAAGAGTTTTTACTTTTTCTGAATGTCTGTCGAAATATAAAAAAAACGTCGAAATGTCTGGCGCTATAAATGCCATTGTTTTTTCTTTAGGTAAGACAGAAATGGAACTTGTTAGGATGGAGAGGAGCGTGACAGTCTTAGGTCGTTTAACGCAACAACGAGTTTATAGCCATTATCAGGGACAAAGTCACAAGTTTTCGGTAGTAGAAAGTTTGGATTTGGTTCTTTTCTTGGTTACGAGAGCTAAATTTGAATGTCAAAAACGTATACATTACTTTTTGAAAGAGAACATGAATAACTGGGTTCAAGCTTTTTATATGTTAAAAAGCATAATTATGGATATCAATTGTTATGGTAAAGCGTTGAGGCAACACCATCGTTTAACTCATGTTTAACGAATAAATTTTAACGAACTTCTTTTTTTTTCACTTTGCTCCGTAATATTGTCCCTAGTAAATCCCTAGTTTCACTAGTAAAGCAGGGCGAGGATCTAAAGGATTAAAATCCTTGCCAAGAATTTTCTGACAAGGATTAAATGTCATTTTTGACTACTGAAAGCTGTACGCCAAAAGAATTTTGTCAGCATTTTATGTACAGTTTGTACATAAAATGCTGTATAAAAAGAAAAAAAAAATGTACGCACAGGATCCAAACCAGTTTTAGGAAACATTTGGCTCTTAAGATTTAATAAAAAAGAGATGTTTTTTCCATTAGGTAAAAACGAGAACTTTTTTTTAAAGCAATAATTCATATATATATATATATATATAGATATATATATATATATATATATATATATATATATATATATATATATATATATATATATATATATATATATATATATATATATATATATATATATATATATATATATATATATATATAATATATATATATATATATATATATATATATATATATATATATATATATATATATATATATATATATATATATATATATATATACCCGGTTTCAACCCCCCCCCCCCCCCCCGTCGAAATTTTTAACCGAGGCGAAAAATAAGTCGAAAATTAGTAAAACCTAGGTAAAAATCAGTATAATTACTCTAAAACTGAGTCAAAAATTAGTAAACCCCCCCCCCCCACGAAAAATTCAAAAATTAGCCCTTGCTTTATTGATAAAGTAATTACAAATCTGAACGCTGAACCTTAATGAAAATGTATCCTCAGACAATCATCCAGCATCAAGGCAAAAAAGGCCAAAAATCAATTCTTTATCTATCAAAACGTCTGTATGAACTCATTTGAACTGTATAAACTCTGCACTAAGTTAGCAGTAGTAATACAACAATATTGCTTAATATTCTAAGGAATATTTATTCCTCCATTAATTTTAGAATATAGGCTAGTCCTGTCATTCATTTCATGGGCTTGCAGAGATCTTAGCTAAGCGTAACCGTATGTATGATTCTTAAGTGGTTTTCACACCTTGTACGTGATTTGCCATGCTAAGCGTTTAAGTTAGGGTAGTTATAACCTTTCATGCTTAAACAGGTTCTGTCACACTAGGCAAATGTGAAATTTATTATACCATCATAAATCATCGTGTAAAGTTATGGCAATCATAAGCAAATAATAAGCAAGCATAAGCAAACTATTCAAAACTTAAAAATTTGGAACCAAGTTTCAGTCCTTTTCAGTGATTAAATTAGGACCAACAACAAAATTTAAAAATCTGAATTTCCTTTCTCTCAAAGTCGAAAATATTATAACATGTTATTTGTCAGTGATGATAGGGTAGGTCTTAAATCTACTTTTGTGTTTTTTTTGCAATTGTTATGTTTTTCATTGTTATTTTTACGTGTCATGTTTTGTTATGTGTGTTATTATCATGTGCTATTATTTTGTGCCTTTTTTTAATTATTTTTTTGCCATCGTGCAAAGCAGCTTTTGTTGCAATAAATATCTATATATATATCTATACATCCAAAGAACAACCAAATTGTCCCTCGTAGATTTTGAAAAAAAGATTCCTCCCAAGTACTTTGTGAACCTAGAATAATGATTTCAGCATATTCATCATTTGATTTTGTAATTCTAGTATTAACATCATAGCTATAAAGATGCAAACACAAACGTTTACCGAGGAAAAACCTTTAAAACCATGTAGTTCTTTATCTTGATTAAATAAAAAAAAAACAAGTTTTTTGAACGGAAAGTAAGGAGCGACATTAAAACTTAAAACGAACAGAAATTATTCCGTATATGAAAGGGGCTGTCCCCTCCTCAATGCCTCGCTCTTTACGCTAAAGTTTTTTATTGTTTTAAAAAATAAAGTTGTGAGACAGAGTTAAACTTTAGCGCAAAGAGCGAGGCGTTGAGGAGGGGACAGCCCCTTTCATATACGGAATAATTTCTGTTGGTTTTAAGTTTTAATGTCGCTCCTTACTTTCAGTTTAAAAAACTTGTTTTTTTATTTAATTTCTGGTCGTTTTTTAGTTAATGCAGCTTTTATTTTGGCTCACCGTCATTGAATAAGTAAACAAAATTTGCATAAAAATTTTACTCTTCTTTTGCTAAATGGTTGTCTCTAAATTTGGTTCTGACGTAATTTACAAATTAACTTACGTAACGAACTTCTATATTCGTATATTTTTCTTCTGGCAAAAAATACGTTGCAGATATAGTTGCAGATTTTTGCAGATATGAGCTTGAAACCTATGTAATAGGGTTTTCTGATACGCTGAATCTGACGGTGGGATTTTCATTAAAATTCTTTCACTTGTAGGGGATGTTTTCTCCCTCTTTAAAAAATCAGGTAAATTTTCTCAGGTTCGTAGCCTTTGATGAGTAATACTAAACTTAATAAAATTTATATATTTAGAATCAGCATAATAAGCCCATTCTTTTGATACATTTATTGACATCAAAATTCCGTTTTTAAAAGTTTCGATTACTATTGAGCCGTATCGCTTGTTTTTTTTTGTTTTTTTTTATTACGTATATGTTATTACGTATATGAGGGGGTTCTCCCCTAAGTCACTACCACGCTCTTTACGTTAAAAGTTAAATAAAATTAATTCACAAACCGCTGAATCACAAAGGCCGTTTAATTAGAATAGATAGCTCTTTTGAAAGCACTAAAAAAACTGTAGAGTAAAGAGCGAGGTATTGACTTGGGGGAGAACCCCCTCATATACGTAATAATTTCTCTTCGTTTTAAGTTCTAATGTTGCTTCTTACTTTCAGTTGAAAAAACTTGTTTTTTTTAAATTTAATTTCTGATCGTTTTTTAAATAATGCTTGGAAATCCAGCGCACCCTTCATAGAAATGTCCCTTACCCCAAAGAAACATCCTCCACGGAAAGATTCTCCCGAGTAACCCCCTCCTCCAGCCCCCCTCCACCAGAAAAAAATCCTTCCTGAAAATGTCTGTATACTTCCCAATAACCAATCCCTTCCCCTGGGAACTGTGGGGGATTAAGTCATCCTAAAAGACATATTTATTCGATTTTCGACTATGCTGAACAAAATGGATATCTCAAAATTTTAAATGGGCGACTTTGAGAAAAAATGAGCATGGGAGGGGGCCTAGTTGCCCTCCATTATTTGGAGGGCACGCGTCGTGATCTTTCTTCGAGCAAAAAATGCAAATTTCCACGTTTTTGCAGATAGGAGCGTGAAACTTCTTTAATAGGGTTCTCTGATAAGCTGAATGTGATGGTGCAATTTTCGTTAAAGTTAATTAAAAATGCAAAATTCCACATTTTTGCAGATAGGAGTTTGAAGCTTCTTTAATAATGTTCGTTGATAAGCTGAATCTGATGGTGAGAATTTCGTTAAACTTAATTAAAAAAATTTGCAATTAAAACAAAATTTTATTCTTTAAAAAAAATTGAGTTGTGAGAAACTCAAACTTTAGCGTAAAGAGCGAGGCGTTGAGGAGGGGACAACCCCTTTCATATACGGAATAATTTCTGTTCGTTTTAAGTTTTAACGTCGTTCCTTACTTTCAGTTAAAAAAAACTTGTTTTTTTTATTTCATTTGTGAACGTTTTTTAATTAATGCAGGTTTTGATTTTGGCTCACCGTGCATGAATAATTAAAACGAAATTTGCATATTAATTTTACTTTTATTTGGTTAAATGGCTTTCTCGAAACTTGTTGAATTTTATTTACGAACGTTTTTATTAGTAATAAATATACGTAACTTACGAATTAACTTACGTAACGAACTTCTATATTCATATATTTTTAATACGTATATTAGGGGGTTTGCCCCTAGTCAATACCTTGCTCTTTAAGCTAAAGTTCGAATTTTGTTCCAATTCTTTAAAAATGACCTCTTAATCGCAAAGGCCGTTAGTTAGAATAGATAGCTCTTATGAAAGTACTAAAAAATCTTTGGCTTAAAGAGCGAGGCATTGACTAGAAGGTGAACCCAATCATATAGCTAATATTTTATTTGTCGTTTTAAGTTTTGATGTTGCTCCTTACTTTCAGTTGAAAAACTTGTTTTTTTATATTTAATTTCTGATTTTTTTTTTAAATAATGATGGGAAATCCGGCGCCCCCTTCATAGCAATGTCCCTTCCCCCATGAAAACTTCCTTCATGAAAAGATCCTCCCATATAACCCACCGACCCACCCCCACCCCCCACTATCAGAAAAAAATCCCCCTGAAAACGTCTGTATACTTCCCAATAACCAATACTATATGTTAACATTGGGTAAAGTTCATAACTTTCAGCCTTCCCCCTGGGGGCTTCGAGGGATTAAGTCATCCTAAAAGACATAGATATAAAATTTTCGACCATGCTGAACAAAATGGCTATCTCAAAATTTTGATCGGGTGACTTTGGGAAAAAAATGAGCGTGGGAGGGGGCCTAGTTGCCCGCCATTTTTTTTGGTCACTTAAAAAGGGCACTAGAACTTTTAATTTCCGTTCCAATGAGCCCACCCACGATATTCTAGGACCACTGGGTCGATACGATCACCCCTGGGGAAAAAAAACAAAAAAAAACAAATAAACACGCATCCGTGATCTTTCTTCTGGCAAAAAATGGAAAATTCCACATTTTTGTAGATAGGAGCTTGAAACCTCTACAGTAGGGTTCTCTGATACGTTGAATATGATGGTGTGATTTTCATTAAGGTTCTATAGCTTTTAGGGGGTCTTTCCCCCTTTTTTCGAAAATCAGCCAAATTTTCTCAGGCGCGGAACTTTTGATAGGTAAGATTAAACTTGATGAAACTTATATATTTGAAATCAGAATTAAAATCTGATTGCTTTGATGTATCTATAGGTATCAAAATTCCGTTTTTTAGAGTTTCGGTTACCATTGAGCCGGGTCGCTCCTTACTTACAGTTCGTTACCGCGAACTGTTTGAAACATAATTTTTATCCAACACGATACGTGTTGGTTAAATTACTGCAGTATTTTGGTTTGGATGCTCTCATGTTTATTTGTTGATTTTAAAATTGCTAAAAAGAAAATAAATATACGTTTATACATGTTCAGACGCCTTGTACCGGTGATCAATTATCATTAATAATCAAACAGTTCGTGATAACGAACTGTAATTAAGGAGCAACTCGCCCCAATGGTAAGCGAAGCGCTAAAAAACGGAATTGCAGTTAAATTTCATCAAAAGAATTGGATTTTTATGCTTATTCCAAATGTATAAAATTAATTAAGTTTAATGTAACCATCAAATGCTACATGCCTGAAAAAATTTGCCTGATTTTTGAAAAGGGGAAAATATCCCCCAAAAACCAAGGGATGTTAATGAACGTTACACCATCAGATTTTTCTATTTAATAAGCTTAAGGTTCGGAATTGGAAATAGGATTAAGCAAATTTAGCAAATTTGTAGTTCAGTGAAACTAACAAACGGCAAAATAGAACAATTCAAATACAAATAAAATGAGCACTCTCAATCCATAACAAATGAATCATAATAAAATAAAAGTTTCATTTGATAGAATAAAATATACAAACATATGCATGACAGCGTAATTTTTATTTCCATTAGTAATACTGCTTAAAACGAAATGAAGTTAAGTATTTGAATTTTTTGTAGATTCTAAGTAATATATTTTATTTCATTTCTGAAAAGGGCTTGATGCTAAAGTTAATAGACCAAAAACCCTAAAATCAAGCCTAAAAACCAAGAAAACAAATTTTCTTCCAAAGTCTTTAGTTTTGTTTGTGAGGTTCACCTGTGGGTTAAGGCTTTGCATTTCCTAACCCATCTCCTAATTTATAACCCTCGAATCCGATCTCTATGGTCTAATAAAACATACACCTTGAGACACACGAGAGTGGTAGGCCTTGTGCAGCTAGGTGATGTTACAAGATTAAATAAAACAACTAGCTTTTTCAACTAAAAGTAAAGACCAACGTTAAAATTCAAACGAACAGAAATAATTCCGTATATGAGGGTGCTATCCCCTCATCAATCCCTCGTTCCTTACACTAATGTTTTTTTTTTGTCAAAAATCTGTAAGAAAGACTGATCAAACACAAGAGTCAATGACTTTGAATGGGAACAGTTTTTTAAAGAACTTTAACCTTTAGTGTAAAGAATGAGGGATTGAAGAGGGGACAGTCTCCCTTATGTACGGAATAATTTCTGGTCGTTTTACGTTTCAACATTACGCCTTACTTTCAGCTAGATTTTTTATGTAATCGTCAAAAGAAGCAAGCGGTTTAAAAGAAGAGATATAAACCACCCGATTGTGTTTAATTAATTAGTTTCGATAATTATTTTATAATTTAATACCGTAAGATAATTATATAGACAGATGATAAAAATTTTCCCTCTCTCTCTCTTGGTGAACATTCGGTCTAAATATTCCTTTAGATGAAGTAAGGCTTCATGAAGCAACCATCTCCTTCTCTCCGAATTAATCAGAACGTCTCAAGAAAATTTGTAAAACAATAAAATAAAAGTTCAAAATAGGGATAAAATCCTTTTTAATAGACAGTGTATAATAAATTTCTAAAAAATACCAGATATTTCGGTCACATATACAGTGACCGTCATCAGTAGTAAAACTCTGATGTAGGAAAACTAAAGTTTTACTACTAATGACGGTCACTGTATATGTGACCGAAATATCTGGTAATTTTTGTGAAATTTATTATACACTGTCTATTAAAAAGGATTTTATCCCTATGTTGAACTTTTATTTTATCGTCATGGAAAGGCAGTGTGGTGTCCGAAATTATCTAATTTGTAAAACATAGATTAAAAATGAGATTTCGAGACTTCAGACACCTCTCTCATCAAAAATAGTTCATTGATCCCTGCCTTACATTGGCGAGCAACTAGGCGACGCTGTAAATACATTAATACAATCTTGAACTAACAGTTCATTAAAATAACTGTATATCATAGTCAACGTAATAGTATTGACTTACTAAAGAGGAACGTGCCTTTCTTTATTTTTTGTTCGGCTAACCCTTTGGTTCACCCCGGCGGTCATCTAAAATAGATAGTCTTAGCGCTGAAAGTGCAACCAGGTCCCCCATTATCCGCATACGATTTTGGATGACGATTTTAAGATAAATGTTTTAATCAAAACGTCAACAAGTCTGATAAGTATGCCTGTGGAGTCGACGTCACTCCTACAGCCTTAGGAGCAATTGTCTTTAATTATGTACATAATTCTTCTTTACAGATAGGTTTTAGTATAAGATGTAGCCATGTCTAGTCTTGTTTCGCCGATCAGCTGGAAGCTCTTAGGAATGGCTCACTAGGCCAAGATTCTGAGAATTTCGCATGAGTATACTCTTGAAATGACACGTGCATGTGAGTAAATCAAAACCTGCAACTGCTTGTGCCACTGCATTTTCAAATTATGCTTAAAATCTCGGGAACGGCTTTGGTGATTAAGTTAAAACATCCAGGAAGTGTTAGGAGAGGAGTGGTTCAAATTGTTCCCATCAATATATGACATGGAAAGGGGCAGAAGTAAATTGAAAGCCACTATGTTTATCCAGGCCACCGAAATACCATATATGCAATGTCTCGAAAACAGTTAGGGGAATGGAGTTGAAGCTTCCAGATACTGTTAGAAAAAGAAAGAGAGGAGGCGGCAAGTTAAATTCAAATGCTGTGTTTGGGAAGAGGGAAGTTGGTAAATAATTTTCATTTACGATATATCAAAAGGTTTCCGCACTTTAAGCTTTTTTGGGACTTTTGATCAATGCATGGTTTAGTGGCGAGATGGATCAAGAGACACTAACACAAAATATTTGTTCTCACCAAACATTTGCTTAATCTGAGGTCAGAGCAATGTACAGGGGCACTATGTGCCCCCGCAGGCTATCAAAATAGCATATGTCTTATGAACAACGTGAAGGGTGCAGCTGTAGCTTTCAAGATGTTTTGGGGGAGGCAAGAGAACTGCAAACGTTTTGCTTAAATATATTTAACCAACCCATCTAAATATTTTGACTGTAAGCCCATATAGGAAGTAGAATCAATTCACGTCTAAGAAGTAAGGTTGATCAAAAGACGTTATGTTTTGAAAGATGATCATAATGTTTTGACAGATGATGACAAATTTCAGGAATGATGGAGACTCGAGGGAGCACAAACTTTGACTTGGGATAGAGGCAGAGATGAATCGGAAGATATCTTGTATCCAGATTATCAAAATAGCATATCCAAAAAATTTTAAGAATGCCTTGTTGGGATCGAGGTTAAGATTTGGAGTGCCTTAAGGGAAGTGCCTTAAGTGTAAAGGGAAGAGGGATCAGGCAAAGAAACTTCCTGTGTTTGTTCGGAAAGTGGGGATTTGGGGATCAACAAATGTACATATCCGATCTGCCCAAAAAATTTTAGTAGTATTAGCCCTGGTGAAACCTAGAATATATTCACGGTGAAGTAGTGAAGTAAATCAAAAACGTTATTTGCACCCAGGTATTCAAAATAGTGAATATGTAATTCTCAGTAAGGACTAGGCGATTGAAATAAAAATTCAGTGAGTTTTTGTGAAAGGCGGGGTAACTTCAAAAATAATACTTAGGGAAAGGGAAAGAGAGCCAAATTGTTTCTTCCTAAAAAAGACCAACATTTTTTTCAAGGTTCAAAATTGTATCCGTAAGTTATTGTGTCGAGAGGACCCTTATGTAAAGAAGAAACTTGAAACCAATTTGCTTCCATTGGATGTGGGGGCAAAACTTTTTTTCCGATCAGCTAGGACTCGAGATCCTATTGTTCAGCCCAGTTGCTTCACTTTGAGTGTTTTTGATCATTCCAGGTTGAAAGATTGAGAGATTCAGGACTCCCCAAAAAAGGGGCTTCAAGCTTTACCTCTCCAATCGATTTAAAATGACGTTCACAAAGTTCCCTGGTCAGTTGAAAAGGGGATACCACCAGATGGCTAATTTGACAGTGTATATATATACAAATCTTTGAATTAGCCAACCAACCAACCAGTATTTTAAGCCTAGGAGTCCAGCTGGACATAAGGAAATATGTTAAGAAAACAGTTCTTGCTTCATAATATACAGAATAATCCTAGTTAACACATTTTTCAGGGGGAGAGCCTTTATCTTCACTTCTTTTCTTATTTTTCCAGTTTTTCTAAGAAATTCATGAATTTCTTAGAACCTATATATTCACAGAATATATGACCCCACCCCCCTAATGGGCAAATATATACCTAGAATTGCAATCTCAATCTAAATACAACATCCATTTGCATCACAAATGAAATTTACTACCATATTAGCCTTGTGGTGGATGTCCGTTGAAAAGATATACAGAAAATATTGGCTTCATCGAGTCGTGGCGCCAAAAATGGAGGATATTTTTTCCCCGCCTGTGACAGGCTTGTACTTAAAGATATGTAGACAGTACCGGGTAGACCTCAATGACATGAGAGATGAGATATAAGATGGGTTTTGTTTTCAGCTAGAAATTACATCATACTTAACTGGCACTTACCGCATTTTTAAATAACATTATCAACCAAACGTAGAAAAGGGTAAGAACTTGTGACGCTTTACTAAGCCACTGTTGTGGGTTGAGCAGCGTCACTCAATCTTTCATCATAAACCAAACTCATTCACTCTTCCTACTCTTTTCTTACCTTTCAATGCCATTCAACCCTCCCGAATAAAAAACAAAATACCCACTAAACATTCCCCCCAAAAATAAAAAATATAAAAAACAGCAATCACATATACTCAATTCCCTCCCAACGAGAACTTTTTTAATCTAATTTAAACTGAAACTGGTTTTCTGACTCTCTAATGCTCTCCGGGAAACCATTCCACAAATTAACTGCATAATTTTTAATCATAGGCAGCGCATTAGCGCTGCCTAAGTAAAGAACGATGTTGCCACAATGTATTATTTATTATTTTTTTTTTCCTCCATACCCGGGCAGTTCGTATCGAAGGAGTTGTCGTAGAAACTTCGAAAAGGACTCATTCGATTGGAAATTGGAGTGGCTAGTGCCCTTTCTAACAGTTGAAAGTGATTGGAGGACAACTAGCCCCCCCACGCCCATCATTTCCCCAAACACATCCAATAAAAAAAATGAGATAGCCATTTTGTTCAGCGTAGTTGATTTCCAGTTAGAAAATATGTTTTTGAGGAGGACACTCCCCCACAACCCTCGGGGCAAGGGTTTTAAGTTATGCCCTGGGGCAAATAAGGTTTTTGTAGAAGGCGTTGTCGTAGAAACTTCAAAAAAGGCTCATTCGATTGGAAATTCAAAGGGCTAGTGCCCTTTTTAATAGTCGAAAGTGATTGGAGGGAAACTAGCCCCCCCCCCCAGGCCAATCAGTCCCTCAAACACATCCAATATAAAAAAATTAGATAGCCATTTTGTTCAGCGTAGTTGATTTCCAGTTAGAAAATATGTTTTTGAGAAGGACACTCCCCCACAACCCTCGGGGCAAGGGTTTTTAAGTTGAGCCCTGAGGGCATATAAGAACGATGTTGGCACAATGTATCATTTATTTTTTTTTTTTCCTTTAGAGCAGGGCATTTCGTATCGAAGAAGTTGTCGTAGGAACTTCGAAAAGGGTTCATTTAATTGGAAATTGGAGTGGCTTGTGCCCTTTTTAATAGTCGAAAGTGATTGGAAGGCAACTCACATCCCCTTTACGCCCACCATTTCCCGAAACACATCCAATCAAAATTTTGATATAGCCATTTTGTTCAGCGTAGTTGATTTCCAGAGAGAAGTTATGTTTTTGAGGAGGACACTCCCACACAGCCTTCAGAGCAAGGGTTGTAAGTTATGCCCTTGGGGCATATAAGGCTTTTATAGAAGGCGTTGTCGTAGAAACTTCAAAAAAGGCTCATTCGATCGGAAATTCAAAGGGCTAGTGCCCTTTTTAATAGTCGAAAGTGATTGGAGGGAAACTAGCCCCCCCCACGCCCATCATTCCCCCAAACACATCCAATCAAAATTTTGAGATAGCCATTTTATTCAACGTAGTTTTAAGATTTGTAAATTAGGTCTTTGAGGATAACAACCCCCTCACAGCCCTCAGGATAAGGGTTGTAAGTTGTGCCCTGGGGACATATAAAGTTTTTATAGAACGCGTTGTCGTAGAAACTTCAAAAAGGGCTCATTCAATTAGAAATTGAAATGGCTAGTTCCCTTTTTAATACTCCCCCACAGCCTTCAGGGCAGAGAGTGTAAGTTGTGCCCTGGGGGCATATAAAGTTTTTATAGAACGTGTTGTCGTAAAAACTTCAAAAAGGGCTCATTCGATTGGAAATTGAAATGGCTAGTGCCCTTTTTAATAGTCGAAAGTAGTTGGAAGGCAACTCAAACCCCTTCCACACCCACCGTTTTCCCAAACACATCCAATCAAAATTTTGAGATAGCCATTTTGTTCCACGAAGTTTAAAGTTCAGGAAATTATACCTTTGTGCAGGACACTCCCCCCAAAGTCTTCAGGGCAAGGGTTATAAGTTATGGTCTCAGGGCATATAAGTTTTTATTGAAATATTTGTCGTAGAAACTTGAAAAAGCGCTCATTTGATGGAAATTCAAAGGTCTAGTGCCCTTTTTAACAGTCGAAAGTGATTGGAGGGAAACTAGCCCCCCCAGGCCAATCATTCCCTCAAACACATCCAATATAAAATTTTTAGATAGCCATTTTGTTCAGCATAGTTGATTTCCAGTTAGAAAATATGTTTTGAGAAGGACACTCCCCCACAACCCTCGGGGCAAGGGTTTTAAGTTATGCCCTGGGGGCATATAATATTTTTATAGAACGCATCGTCGTAGAAACTTCAAAAAGGGCTCATTCGATTGGAAATTGAAATGGCTAGTGCGCTTTTTAATAGGCGAAAGTGATTGGAAGGCAACTAACACCCCTTCCACGCCCACCATTTCCCCAAACACATCCAATCAAAATTCTTAGATAGCCATTTTGTTCCACGAAGTTTAAAGTTCAGGAAATTATACCTTTGAGCAGGACACTCCCCCCACAGTCTTCAGGGCAAAGGTTATAAGTTATGCCCAGGGGGCATATAAGGTTTTTATTGAAATCTTTGTCGTAGAAACTTGAAAAAGGGCTCATTTGATTGGAAATTCAAAGGGCTAGTGCCCTTTTTAAATAGTCGAAAGTGATTTGAGGGCAACTAACCCCCCTCTCACGCCCACCTTTCCCCAAAACACATCCAATCAAAATTTTTAGATAGCCCATTTTATTCAACGTAGTTGAAAGTTTTGGAAATTAGGTCTTTAAGGATGACAACCCATCCCCCCCACAACCCTCAGGGCAAGGGTTGTAAGTTATGCACTGGGAGCCTGTAAGGTTTCTATAGAAAGCCATGTTGTAAAAACATCAAAAAGGGCTCATTTAATTGAAAATTGAAAGGGCTAGTGCCCTTTCAATAGTCGAAAGGTAGAAAGTTCTGGAAATTAGTTCTTAGAGGATGACAACCACCCTCAGAGCCCTTAGGGTAAGGGTTGTAATTTATGCCCTCGGAGCTTATAAGGTGTTTATAGGATGTGTTGTCGTAGAAACTCAAAAAGGGCTCATTCGATTGGAAATCGAAAGGCCTAGTCCCCTTTTTAATAGTCGAAAGTGATTGGAAGGCTTGACATTTTTATTGTAAAGATCGATGTGGATATAATATATTATTTTTTCGTTGTTGTTGTTGTTTAGACCAGGGCACTTTGTATCGAAGGAGTTGTTGTAGGAACTTATAAAAGGGCTAATTCGATTGAAAATAGAAAGGGCTGATGCCCTTTTTAATAGTCGAAAGTGATTGGAGGGAAACTAATCCCTCTCCCACTCCCACCCTCCCATTTGACTTTATGTTTTAAAACTAAATGTTGCCATAAGATTAAATCAAAATGCACTGTGGTAATGCTAATTCCCAACAAGGCATCTCAGCAGTATCCCAAGAACGGCTGAAGGTATTATGTTCAAAAGTCAAAGCTATCAAAGAAAGTAAACAGATTTTTTTGCGAATGGCATCAAGTTTTCCATTTCAGGTCAACTAGAGGAGGTATAAAACTGAATTAAACACTACTATTTTTGTCCAGATTTTTAAGAGGGTGTATGTTGTTAAAAATTGCTGAAAATTTTTCTCCAGCATACAAATTGCAGGCCAAACTATAAATTCTTAAAAAAACTAAAAGATTTAAAGTATTATTTTCTTTTTCTCTGAAAAGACTATCAAACAGTTCGTGGTAACGAACTGTAAGTAAGGAGCGACCCGGCTCAGTGTTAACCGAAACTCTAGAAAACGGGATTTTGATACCAATAACCTACAAGGAATCAGATTATAATGCTGATTTTAAATATATACGTTTCATCAAGTTTAATCCTACCCATCAAAAGTTACGCGCCTGAGAAAATTTGGCTGATTTTCGATAAAAGAGGGAAAGCCACCCTAAAAGTAATAGAACCTTAATAAAAATCACACCATCATATTCAGCGTACCAGAGAACCCTACTGTAGAGGTTTCAAGCTCCTATCTACAAAAATGTGGAATTTTGCATTTTTTGCCAGAAGAAAGATCACGGATGCGTGTTTATTTGTTTGTTTTTTTGTTTTTTCCCCTCAAGGGTAATCGTATTGACCCAATGGTCCAAGAATGTCGTGGGAGGCTTATTGGAACGGAAATTAAAAGTTCTAGTGCCCTTTTTAAGTGACCAAAAAAATGGAGGGCAACTAGGCTCCCTCCCATGCTTATTTTTTCCCAAAGTCAACCGATCAAAATTTTGACATTGCCATTTTGTTCAGCATGGTCGAAAATATGATAAATATGTCTGTTAGGATGACTTAGTCCCCCGAAGTCTCCGGGGGGAGGGCTGAAAGTTATGAACTTTACCCAATGTTAACATATAGTATTGGTTATTGGGAAGTATATAGAAGTTTTCAGGAGGGATTTTTTCTGGTAGTGGGGAATGGGGGTTGGTCGAGGGTTATGTTGGAGGATCTTTCCATGAAGGAAGTTTTCATGGGGGAAGGGACGTTGCTATGAAGGGGTGCCGGACTTGCCAGCGAAATTTAAAAAAAAGATCAGAATGTAATATAAATAAAACAGGTTTTTCAATTGAAAGTAAGCAGTAACATCGAACCTTAAAATGAATATAAAATATTACGTATATGATTGGGTTCACCCTCATTTTCAATGAGGTTTTCCTCATTTTCAATATTCATAAACCTGTCGAACCCTGTGGTTGCATTTTGCTCTTCGCTAACTTCATCCCATGCTATAGTACTAACTTGCTCTTTCAGCTTTCTCAAGTTATTATCTCTCATATCTCTATAAACTCTCTTACTTAGTTTTTTAGCCGAAGTTTTATTACTATCTATCATACAAACAATTGGGAGGTGGTCAGAAGCGGGTTGAAGGAGAACATCACAGAATGCTTGTCTCAATAGATTCGAAGAAACAAATATGTTATCAATTAATGTTGCCAACTGAGCAGTGATACGGGAAGGAATCAGATTCACTGGGTACAAATCATAAGATAACGCAAGATTTAAAAATTCTAATAAAACCATTTAAATTCAATAAATCAAAGATAAATTCACCCAAAATAACGCACTCCGATCGACTAGACTGGACCCTACTTAAAAACTGATCAAGCTCCTGAAAAAATTCCTCCGGATGAGCACTAGGGGGTCTATAAACCAGGCAAACAATTAGCTTTTTACCTTTTTCTATTTCAATCTCAATAGCAAAAATTTCTGTCAGACCTACATTCCATAAATAAAGGTCTTCCCTTTCCTTAAAATTCAATCCCTCTCTCACTAAAAATGCAAGTCCCCCGCACCCATTGACTGGCACGACTTTGATATCAGTTGGTAGCCTAGAAAAGAGTAGGAAGAGAGAAGACTATTCATACTCAAGAATGATTCACAAATTCCCAAAACATCAATCACACTATCAATATTACTTCAAAACTGAACTATTTCTTCAAAAGCCGACGTTATGTGGTAATTCCATTGAGCAACACACAAACTATTCATCTCTTTTTTAATTTGACCAAACTCTTCAAAACGAACGTAACGGCTAGGACGGAGTGACTTGGGGCATTCATCAACTAGATCTTGAAAAAGGAGACCTATCTGATGTGATAAAACATAAACATCATCAACCGACAGTGAATTTTTTTCAAGCAACTCTAACCGAGGTATTGGGAGTAGGCTAACATTAATAAAAAAGTTACGCTTTGGCGTAAACCTACAGGTTACGTAAGCAGAGACAAGATGACTACAGTGAAGTCAGAAGCGATGAAAAAAATTGTTTTATTGACTATTGACGAACCAAAGAAGCCCAAATTTGCTTGGTTTTCAATCGGCTAGCAGTTTACTGACAGTGCATACAGGACCAAACGAACAAAGAAGGAACAAAAATGGATCAAGATATTCTGAATCGATTCAGAAGAAAAACCAAAATCGGCCAAATATTATTTTCCTTTGATGTTAGTGAACTTTCTGTATAAGCATACTGAACCAATAAGACCTTAACGAGGACAAAAATTCTGGGGGAGGGGGAGGAGAAGCAGTTTGTATCAATTTTTAGTTTTATAATTTGAAATTTCTTTTTCTTTTTGTACACTGATCTGCTTTCATATTTCAGGTCGAATAGACACCTCAATTAAAATATGTTTTTGGTAGAAAACAAATGACCTTACAATGCACTTATGATAATGGTTAAGAAAGTGGTAAGCGCGCGACAATTGTATTGAAGATCGAAGCTCCGATAGGATAATGACCGGGTAGTCTCCAATGTATAATGATTGAACAAAGGTGTCTGTGGTATATTTAAGCTTTAGTTTTTTGGGGGGCTCAGGGGGAATAAGAGGTACCTAGGTTGGTTAGGTTACGTATTTAATATATGCTATGCTTTACCCCCCCCCCTTAATGTGCAAATATATAGCCCAGTTTTGTTCATAAACTATTATATTTTCATCCTATTTTGTTTTATTTCATTAGCATTAACGAAACTTCTGTTATCGCGCGCTTACCACTTTCTTAACCAGTATCGCACTTATATAAGAAACAGACAGCTGCTAAAAATATTAACATAAAAAGATTAGTTTGATAAAATGGTGGATTAAGGTACATGACTAACGTGTTAAATGTGTCTAAAGATAGGGGTCAATATGATTTCAGCCCAATAGAAGGCCAAAATTTACGGAGGTCTTCAATTCATATGAATAAAATCCTTCTCGACATCCATTGAAAGTTCTTTAGTAAAAATTCTAGTAAAAAATTTATAGACTAAAAATTAAAAATTAAAAAACCATTTAATTCATTTTGGTACCCTTTATCCCGGAAGCTTGTAAGTCAATTAAGAAGAGATTTATGTTCCTGTCTGTAAAATAGAGTCCTCTTGACCCAGGGAATAATAGGCATAAGTTTCAATTCCTGCAGAAAAAATGGCCTTTTTTGGTTGCTACACAATGCCCCTCAAACTGTATTTTTTTTTCTACATTAGTTTCTCCTTGACCCAGTTATGGGTACAAGTTTCAAAGTGATCAGGGACAAGAAAGCTATCGGTTCATTTCCTGGTCTCCAAGTACACTTAACTCCAAGTAAAAATGCACGGTCGCTTTAGCGGAGACAACGATTCTTGAAAATTTCAAGGGCTACCCTTACCCCAACTAGAACAAGATTATTGGCTGCTTTTGGACCCGATTTCCCGTGAAGCTCATCTTTGTTTTTTTTTTTTCTTGTGAATTTGAAGCTTCTTGGTCCAAAATCTTAAAAATATAAGTTTTAAGGCCATTCAAAAAACAAAATAATAGGCATAAGTTTCAATTCCTGCAGAAAAAATGGCCTTTTTTGGTTGCTACACAATGCCCCTCAAACTGTATTTTTTTTTCTACATTAGTTTCTCCTTGACCCAGTTATGGGTACAAGTTTCAAAGTGATCAAAACAGGAAGCCTATAGCTTCTAAATCAATAGCGGCTATATGCTTAAAAAAAAGAAAAAACGGGGCTATAGCATAGCCCCATACTAATTGATGTATTAGGATCCCCTTGAACCTGGGACTTACAGATTTAATTTTGCAACCATTTACAAAAAAAAAAAAAAAAAAAAATGTTGCTTTTTTGATCATATGTCGGGTCCTGTTATCGGAAAACCAATATTTATTTTGTATTTTCTTTCTGCACTGGAGTTAAGCCCAAGGGGATGAGGATATAAGATTCAGGCAGACAGGAAACGGTATTTGGCCCTTTTTGAACCTTTAGTGGACCCCAGTTTCAAGCAAACCATTGTGTATATTCTATCTTTCCTTCTATATTGAGGTGATCTCAGCCCAAACAGTAATTGAGATAGGTTTCCAGCTTATCGGAAAAATATTTTATTGAATTGTTTGTGGCCCCAAAAATTGTCTTTATGTATTAGGTTCCTCTAGGCCATAGCAGTTACGGATGCAAGTTTAAAACTGATAGGGGCATAGGGATTTTTCGCCCATTTACAGGCCCCATAAAATCTTACCTCAACCAGCAAAGTCTGTGTTTCTCCCAACCCAGGGAACGAGCCATAAAAGTTTTGTGTCAGTTGTACACCAAATGTCTGCATGGCGTCCTTTTCCCAGTTAAAACTCATCTGTTAATAATTAGCAATTATCACAATCTATGACCCTCGGCCCGGGGGCTCTGGGATCACACCATCCTTAAAGCTGTCTTTATTGGACATTTACGAAATTGTAACAAGATGATTATTTCAAACGTTCACCCCGATGGATTTAGGGTTTTGGAGGGGCTAAGTATCAAAAAAGACACGAGAGAGTTGCTGATTGCCCCACAATCATAGCTTTGTGCTAAAATCATAGTACAAATATGTACTGTGATCTTTTATTTCTAATTAAATGAACCCCTTGCAAGTTTTTTCTTCCAAAAGAAATGGTTGAGAAAAAAAACTGGGAGGCACGAGGCACTTTATTTGGACAACACTAAAACGTTGCCTCTGATAAAGAAAGTGGATAAATTTTCAATTTTGAATCCTTTAACCCCGCCCCTTTTTACTCCTTATTAAAAAGTTTATTCAAAAGTTAACATGTCCAGATATCTGAGATATCTACTACTGGATTTAAACTTAATCAGTGTTTATTTATTTGAAAAACCTGCTTCCTTTTTTAGTTGTAAAATAAAGCTGGTGTGTTCTAGTATGCGCTGGGAGTAGAGGGAGGACCCACTTCCGATGCTGACATAAAAAAGAAATAGTTATTTGAATTTGTCATGTAATTCGCTTCTTCCTCTATCGTCTGCAATGTAAGCACATTTGAAAGTATTTTAAAGATTGATAAAATTTTTCCAATTCTCTATTTACGGGATTGTGTTCTCCAAAGAAATAAAGCAAGTGAAGTAAGTTTTATTCTCGTTATAAACCAGGTCATATAAAGTCAACCTTTTGACTGTCACATTAACCCGTTTACAGGTCCTCCAGTAGATGTTGGTATCACTTTGTTTATTGTCAGTATAAGCTCCATGTCTGAAGTTGGAATGGTGAGCTATTTTATTGTTATTACTATTTATTTAATATACTATTTATTGTGTAGTTTACAATTGGCATATTTTCTATTTATTCATAAAATAAATTGATAATGTATTTGCCCAGCTAGAATCGTGACTGCAAACAATGCTTCAGAGTAGCCTCGAGAAGTGCCACTCCTTTTCCCCCAAGGAAGAATTATCCGAGTGAACAATACAGCATTGCACTGGATTTTGATTATTGAGTAGCTATTTCGGGGGCTCATTTGTTTTAACAGTTTTTAAGGGCTAATTAGCCTTTTTGTTGTTATTTACTCCTCATCCGTGAGCGTTTTGGTTGATGGCGTGAATATAAAATGAGCTAAAGTTAATGGTCATGGGAATAAATTACAGGGCGTTGAATCTTATTGATATTAAACCATCAGCATTTACCACTTATTATTCTACTTAACTCTTGACTGGATTATGTATGTTCTTTCATGCAAAGTACTTTGCATGGGGAATACAAAGGAATTTCATTTCCATATCTGCAATTTCAGCGTTTATTCTCGCTAGTCCGTACATACTTTCCCCTTAATTTTCTTATTGCTCTTTATTAGATGTTTTAGGAGAATCATACTGCAGTTAACGCTATTTTTAATTCTTAACTTTTCAAACAGTTCGTGGTAACGAACTGTAAATAAGGAGCGACCCGGCCCAATGGTAACCGAAACTATAGAAAACGGAATTTTGATAACAATAGATACATCAAAAGAATCAGATTTTAATGCTGATTTCAAATATATAAGTTTCATCACGTTTAGTCTTACTCACAACTTTCTCACAACTCTATTTTTTTTAAACAATGAAAAACTTTAGCGTAAAGAGCGAGGCGCTGAGAAGGGTACAGCCGTTTTCACATACGGAATATTTTCTGTTCGTTTTAAGTTTTAACGTCGTTCCTTACTTTCAGTTAAAAAAAACTTGTTTTTTTTTATTTAAATAATAATTTAGAACCATCCCTTAAATAGCCTCTGAGCAACCATAAGTCAAGAGAGGTGAAAATATGTTAAATAAGCTAAGTTTGGGATGGAGTGAGCGTTTGGGGGTCTCATATAGGCCCAAGTGCCCTTTAATCATAAAAATTGTAATTTTTTGCATGATTCTGATATTGCAAAATTTATAGCGTTTGTGAAATATAAAGTTTATGTTTTAGGAATTTGGACTATTTTATTAGTATTACAGCCTCAGATTTCCAATCAGACAGCTCAGAATTCCTTAATAACCAATTTTGGTGAAAATTAAAGTAAATTTGTGAAATACACAAAAATTTTTATATTTAAATTTTGAGGTTGGAACTCTCTACAGAAATATTAACCCCGGATTTTCAAGTGCCGAGGTCATAATTTTTAAACATTGACTTTAGCGGAAATGAAACACTATTTGGAAATGAATTCCTAGTGTGCGTTGATATAAAACACTCTAAATGGTTTTCTTAATATGTAAACATTTAATCAATTACCACCAATCCGGATTTAATATTACAACGAAAAGAAAGCAATCATTTTTTTTTGCTAGAACCTATTAAAGACCGAACTACGACCAGCAGTTCCGATGGGTAGTTAGACCATTGTCGGTTAGCTACCCGACGAGTAGTTAGAGAGGTTCTAAATATTTTTTTGCTTGAATAGATTTTACAGCAAAGAAATAATCCATTAAAGCTTTCAGTTTCTATAATTTACTGCTATTTCTGTGATATAGTGTCTCTTTTTAATGGTAGTGTCATAATTAATCATAATTTAATCTAACAACTTCCTTTAACCTTCTTCACCAGCTTTTAGGATGTCATCAATCTTTGTTTTCTTTACCATTGGCTCTTTTGCTGACTGTTTTACTCACTATTGCGTGCAGTAGGTCTCGATACTATTTCTTATAGAGCTTGTCAAAATTCACGTTCCGAAATATATCGTCACCTGAGTTGTTTCGGTAATTGGTTAAATGAGAGCCGGTACATTCTTCTCTGCTATAAACTTTGAATCCGGGAGTAAATTCTTGAAGCTACCAAAATCCTTTGGGTTTGAGATAATCTGTAACCTAACACCTTAGATTAAATCTTCTTCGCCAGCTTCTATGATGGCATCAACTCCTATTTCCTACGCTCAAGGTTCTTTTTCCAGGCCCTCTGATTCAGTAATTCCTATTTGATTTTTAGATACTCCTGCACAACGTGTCCTCGTCTCCTAAAGAGCACGTCTACATCCACTGGAAAATAGTCCTGCCGCCCAAACTAAAATGTAATTGTTCTTAGGTTTCAAGGAAAGGTACTGGGTTGCAGTTTGACTCAATGAAAAACAGATTTTCCTAAGACTTACCTCCCTCTGGCATCTGATCCTTTTTGGAACCGAATTGATGTTTTGCAGCACAAAATAACAGACAATAATATTTTTTTTTTAGTGTCGCCTGCTTTGTTATTCAAAAAGGGCGCTAGGTATCATTTCGGCTCAAAAGCACCCTCTGGCGATATACTATGATCGCCTTTTCGGATACGAGCGATCATGGATCAAAACATAAAAAAAGGAGATACGTAAGTGCTACCTATGCAAAAATATGGTTTTTTGTTGTTGCTAAAAGTTGGGACTGTGAATCACATGGGATTTTAAAGGGTAAACGATACGAGAGATTTCAATGGTGCACTTTTTATTTCAATTGGACATCATCTTGAGGAATTGTAGGTTCTTTTTCGAAATTCTTAAGCATTTCTAGTCGTTTTGCAAATTATTGTTTAGGTGAATCTCAAGGAAAGTAACAGGTTTCATAATAATATCTCATTAAAAATGTATATTGCCAGATAGTTTCTTTAGGAACACGTTTTTTTTTTCGGCTACCATGTATCACGGTTCATTCTTACTAGACTGCAGCTACAGCTACAAACATGAGGAATTCATGATCAAGTCCTAAAGCTATGTACTGATCAAGATAGGCTAAGGGTTCGTTGCACATGCTTCCATTCGACTGGATGTCTCTAGGACTTTCTTGCTGTTTGGTTGTGAGCTGGTTGATTTGCTTTGTGTTGACTTGAGAAGGAGCTATTAGCCTGTAACTTATACTGGTGAGATCAGTTAATTTTCTTGAGGGTGTAACAATTTGAAAGATTCAAATGAAACGAAAATTGTGAAATGAAGCGTTGCAAGGTTGAAAGCCAATTATCAGATTGGAAATATGCAAATTTGGACGTCTTGTTCTGGACTTCGTAGAAGTGTCCGAAACTTATCTACCAGTGTTGCATGAAACTAGGAAGCATGAAACTAGGCGAGGAATCACTTATTTATTAAGTCAGTGCTTGGGATGAATAAAGTAGCCTATTCATAGATTTCTAGTTGGAGGCTTTGTAACCAAAAATTTCTTTACTTCAAGATTTCTTTACTTCAAGATTTCTTTACTTCAAGAGGATTTGGATAATCTACGCCGGTGGTATACGGCAAACTCTACGTTCATTAACAAAACCAAGTGCAATGCTGTGCACTATTTGCGTAGACTCCCTCGACATTACCATTAATTCATTGACGGTAAATCAATTTCAAGCCTGGAGTATATTCGAGACCTTGGGGTTTGCTTCGATTTGAGTCTCAAATTTGATAAACATGTATCGGATATCACCCCTAGGGAAAATTACCAATTATTACGTCTAAAGCGTACATTTCCTAAGCTCAATCTTCGTTCATTGATTTCACTTTATGTATCCACTGTAAGTCCAAAACTTGAGTATTGCTCATCGGATCCCCTTAATAAGAGAGATAGAGAAAGAGTTGAGAAAGTGTAATGTAGGGCCACCAAACTCATATCTTACCTGAGACATCTACCATACCACCAGAGAATGCAGAGACTACAGTTTCCTTGTCTTTAGTTCCTACGTGATAGAGCTGACATAATAACTACATTCCGCATTGTTGGGAACATTGATAATACCACTCCAACTCGCTTCTTCACTTTTACAGAATATAGTAGTATCCGTCAACACAAACACAAAATATACCCACCATGTTCACAGAAAAGAATAGGCCAAAACTCTTTATCTAACCGAGTTTGGAAGACTTGGAACGCACTTCCATCGGAAACAGTTGCGACTATCATAGTTCAGTGTTTCAAAAATAGTTTAGTCTCTACAGATTTCCATACTAGGTCTTATCATGATCAGTTTTGAGAATATTTTATTTTTTATTATTAGTTGTTTTTATGACCTATATGTTTCCATAGTGCGTTATTTTCATGGAGTTTCATGCGTTATGTTGTCATAGAGTGTATCAGCGCTATCTTAGATTTTTGTAATGTTTGGTGCGACAAACTTGGCGAAGCTTATCGTATTTTGAAATTTATAAATAAATAAAAAAAGCGCAAGGCGTCACTCATTGCAGTATATTCCCTTTCGAACTGAGTCACAGAGCCAGGAGTGACTCAGTCGGATTCACCTAGAGTTACAAGAACAAATAGATAATACCCAAGACAGAATATAGTGATTTTAATAAGGGATTTAAATTTTAGAAGTGATACAAATGCGGATCTATAGTATCCTAGCTTTGGCAAAGTTGGTGCGGTGAAAGAAAAGTACCAATAGTAGCAGACTACTACATTGTTTTTGGTGCAGCTATCCAGTTATGACCAATACGGTATCATGGTTGTCGGGCAGCCTAGTAAAGAGTAAGCCCAGCCCATAGTATTTGCTCATAAAATTACTTATAAGTGTACATACTAATCATATGATTGTTAGAAGTAGGATCACAATCTAGTAGTATAAAGAGTTTATTTAAAGCTGAAGTTTTGGAAGGAGAACCATCTTTCTGGTAATTATAACGTTGATAGACTTCAGAAAGTAGATGTAAGAGGAATTTACCTGCAACGGTTGAATATGAAACTGGAGACTTTAGGGTTTTAATAGTCTTATGGACGGAATCATTTTGGAAAAATAGTTATTAAGTAGTAGATTATCTCTTAGAGAAGAAAGTTATGAAAGCAGCTTGGGGTATTAACGAAAGGTTTCTGAGTGATAGGTCTTACGAAAGTGATTGGAAAGTAAGAGAAATAGAGAAAGAATTATAATGTGAACTAAGTAGAAATTACATGGAAGTTAAAGATAAAACTGCCGAGGATTTTAAAGATGCAGCTGGGAAGCATAGTAATAAGATACTGTTTTAAAATGCTAAGAAATTGAAAGAGAACAGCCTGTCCAGACTTTTCTCAGTTAAAGATAGAAACAGGTTTTCAATACTTGACAGAGAAAGTGTAAAGGAGATATGAATAAGCCATTTTGACAATGCATTAAAATATGACGAAGCTGTAGTGAACGATAAAAAAAAGGGTAAATTCTCGATACTTTTAAACTAAAATGTAAATATTTATTGTAAGACAGATTTAGAGAAAGTATTAAAAAGACTGAAAAATAGTAATTTCGTTGGTGTTGATAATCTGGTAAATACTTTTGCAGAATATGGTGATTATAAAGTTAAAGAAAGATAAGTAGCCTACTGAGGACAATGAATATCATTTTTTGAAAAAGGGGAAGGTTGAACTTGTTTTAGGAGAACTTTAGCTACACTATTTTATAAGAACGGTGATACGAGTGAGTTTAGCACAAAAGAGGCACTAGCTTAATTTTTGCAAGAAAAAAACTACTTTGGATAGTTACTATAGTAAGAGATGCATTAGATAAAGTTTTAAGACCAGTATGGATCATTGTGGTTTTGAAAGGGGAGAACATCTGTTGATTAAATTTTTACACGTAGGTTAATAGGTCCGAGCCATCAAGATCCATTTAGTTCTAGGATTAAAAGATTTTGATCTGGCATGCACTTCGGCTAATATAAATTGTAATGCGTTTCTAGTGATAGTAATTAGTACTGGAACAAGTTTTTTTCAAAATAAATTTCAGTTTGTACTAGAACAATCCTATCCCACTAATTGTGAGCTTGAGAACAAAATTTCATCTTGATTTTAATCGTGATTGTTTCTAAAGGGGCTTTGCGATTGGTGAAAAAAAAAATCTTCCAAAGTTGTGAGAAAGTACAGGTCAGCCACCTGGTCCAGCAAGGTTCCAATCTAGCCAGATATAGCTTAGTCTAGAACAGGGGTCTCCAAACTTTTCAGCCTCAGGGCCATACTGATTACTCCAGTAAGTTCCGAGCGCCAAAACCATATTCTCATTGTTGCCGATGGTAAAAAGTGAAATAGTTCACTGATGAAAAAAAAGTCCGAAAAGGTACGCAAGTTTAAAAAAGGCTGCAAATCAGACTAAAGTCCGCAAAACGGCAACACTGCATATTATTAATTGCCCTTTCATTATCTGTAATTTCTAGATTAATCGTAGAGTACGAGCCATGAGGATCGACGTGACACGACATCTGGTGGACACAAGCGGAAACTCACTTCTAGATGGTAGTAATTGGAATATATAAGAAGGCTATTGGCGCAACCACAAGTCAGTTCCTATGACGTGTTTAAGTTTAAGACATCTTTGTAACAGTATTTTGATTTGAATTGTTGCTTTTTGGCATGATTTAGCAGTATGGAAAAGAAGCGAAAAATTGATAGTGAATGCAGAAAATTCAAAGATCAGTGGAACATTCAGAATTTCGTAATTGAGTCCAGTAACAAGGCGCTATGCTTGATTTGCAATGAAAGCACAGCCGTTCTCAAGGAATATAACATTAAACGTCATTATGAAACAAAACATTTTCAAAATTACTCAAAGTATACAGGAAGTTTGCGGACAGAAAAATTCGAATCTATGACGCACAGATTGAAATTGCAGCAATCTTCATTTACAAAACTCAAAACTGAACAAGAGGCTGCAACTCGTGCCAGCTTTCGTATGGCTCTTGAAATTGCGAAACGTGGAAAACCATTCACCAATGGAGAAATGATCAAAGAATGCATAATTGCAGTAGCCGAAGAAATGTGCCCTGATAGGGTAAATTTATTAAAAACTGTCAGTATGTCAGCAAACACTGTGGCTCGAAGGGTAGTAAACATCGCTGAAAATATATCCTCTCAACTGTTCGACAAATATGGAAATGTCGAGTGGTTTTCTTTGGCCTTGGATGAGTCAACGGATGTGTTAGATACTGTTCAGGTATTGATTTATATTCGAGGAGTAGATAAAAGCTATGAAGTGCATGAAGAACTTCTTGATATGTATAGTATTCGTGGCACAACTACCGTTACAGATATTTTTAAAGGAGTTGAAATGGCCATTAACAAAAAGAATCTTCGATGGAAAAACTTGAAATGTATTACAACTGATGGAGGCAAAAACATGAGTGGAAAAGATAAAGGAGTGGTCGCTCTTGTGTCAAAGGCTGTAGAAAATGACGGTGGTTCAAAACCATTAGTCTTACATTGTATCATTCATCAACAGTCTTTGTGCGGAAAATGTTTGGATATATCTGAAGTTCTGAAACCAATCATATCAACTGTTTATTTTATCAGATCTTTTGGGCTGAATCACCGACAATTCCGACAATATATTGAAGAGATTGGAGAAAATGACTTACCTTATCATACTGCCGTACGTTGGTTTTGTTGGGGGAAAGTCCTTCAGCGCTTTTTTGAACTTCGAGCAGTGATCAAAATTTTTTTGAATGAAAAGCATCGCCCTCTTACTGAATTACAAAACAACACATGGCTGTGGAAGTTAGCATTCTATGTTGATTTAACGAAACATGTGAACGAACTGAATTTGAGATTGCAAGGAGAAAACCAGCATCTTCCTGATTTATACACTAATATCAAATCATTCCAGAAGAAATTGATGCTGTTTCAATCGCAACTACAAAGTAAATGTTTTTCACATTTTAAAACATGTGAAATATTCAGCCACACCACTGAGACTGAGTTTCCTATCGATTTTGCAATCGAAACTTTGAGTGCTTTGAAAATAAATTTTGATACTCGTTTCTCGGACTTTGATGTCATTGCGAATCAAATGAAGATTTTTCAGAATCCTTTTGATACTGACATTGAAACCCTAGCCCCAGAACTTCCAATGGAAATGATTGATCTACAGTGCAGTGATATAATTAAGATCAAATATCAAAACTCATCTTTGTTGGAATTTTATAAGAGTCTTCCACTGACACAATTTGATAATTTGCATAAATTTGCTCGTGAGCTGTTTTGTGTTTTTGGTACTACTTATTTGTGTGAGAAGACCTTCTCCAAAATGAAGTGCACAAAAATATTTACAGATCTAAATTAACTGATGAGCATGTTAAATCTCTTTTAATAATTGGTACAAGTAAAATTAGTCCACAACTACAAACTATTGTCAGTGGAAAAGCTCAATTACATAAATCTCATTAGTATTTCATATGTCATTATGCTTGTGTTTTTATTTAAAATGTATAAAATGTTAGTTGGATTCATTTCAATAATTTGTTAGTTATTATATACTGAACTTAAATTTTCTGCTTATTATACATGTCTTTACTCATTACAATTCTTTGTTTCTTTATCCAACTTATCACAAAAAACAATAACAATAAGCCTACAACAATGTTATGAGTAGTTAGCTCATGACCATATCAATGTAGATGTCATATTAATAATTATTCAACATAAAATTAGAATATTTCAGTAAACTAAATTTAATTTTCTATAAAAATATGTTCTCTAAAAGGAGTTTTCTAGTATGCTAGCTCTCCGCGGGCCGGACAAAATCTGTCCGCGGGCCGGATTTTGCCCTCGGGCCGTAGTTTGGAGACCCCTGGTCTAGAACGTAGGAGTACACCACTAACACCTATTCTTCATCACATGCAAGATACGTTTTCAAGGCGATGAGACACGAAACCACAGTTCTGAAGATTCGAACGCTTATATTAGGCTCCTAAATGTTTGAATTTTGTTCAGATGCCTGCATTCTGCTCTTTTTGACTTTTTTCATTGCTCTGAGCTCAAACTTCGCTCAGAGGGAAAATTCAAAGACAAGGGTCAATGAAAATGGAAAATTGATGACTTTAAGTTATAGTCAACTTAAATAATACTTCCTAAAAGAAAAGCACTCGGTCAGATTCATACAGGTTATTTCTAATGAAACTTCATACAAGAAAATTGGAAAATTTACGGAAAACGGTTGGTTCAAATGGCATATACCAAGTACCGTATGAGAAAAAAAGAGAGGGGAAGAGGGATAAAATGAAAGACAGAGGGAGATAAAGAGAGAAAGAGAGAAAATTTGAAATAGAAATTGAGAGATAAAGTTGAGTAGATAGACAGAGAAAGAGAGAGAGATAGAGAGAAAAAATTAGAGGGTGAAAGAGAGGGAGAGGACAGAGACAGACACTTTGTACTACAACATCCTCGAATGACGTTAGCAGACTATTTTCCAGGCATAATGTTTGTTTTAGTATTGCTCCTGAAATGTATTTTTATTTACCTGAGTATTTTGTTTTTTCAAGGATTTTACAACAGATTTCTATTTTCGTCAATATTGGAATGACAATCGACTTCGGTATAGCAAAGCAACTGGAGTGGAGCTTTTATCAGTAAGCACCGAATATCTTAGAAATATTTGGGTTCCAGACACTTTTTTCCCAAACGAGAAGACGTCATATTTTCACATGGCTACAACCTCTAACGAATTTTTAAGGATTAAGTATAATGGAGATATTAACAGAAGCATAAGGTGAGTGACTTAGGAGCAAGATAGTTTTTTTCCAATTTTGGAACAAGTTAGCTAAGAGTCAGAAGTTTTATAGAAAGCTTTGATCCGAATTCTTAAAATTAAATTCATATTTTGAAAAGCTATTCATCTTAAAAAATGGGGTTATGTTCAAGAGAAACTATTAAGAGAATTAACAAAAAAGAAGAAGAAAATATAGACAGCATACAAATATGGTTTCTAGTTGGTATAACAATAGTTCACTTAATATAAATCCTTCCAAGTTATCAAATTAAAAAAAAAACAAGTTTTTTCAACTGAAAGTAAGGAGCAACATTAAAACTTAAAAGGAACGGAAATTATTATGTATATGAAAGGAGTTCCCCCTTCCACAAGACCTTGCTCTTTACTCTAAAGTTTTTACTTTTTGCCTAATTCTTTAAGAACAATTCCTGAAAAACAAATGGTTGTTTAATTAGATCAATAAAATTCCATTGCAATAAGAATAATAAGATTTCAAAGTCCATCAGTCGTCGATGTACAATACTTCAATTTTAAGCCGAATTAACTTTGGAATATATTATTATAACATTGAGAGTGCAGACATATATGGACTTTAACGCTGGTTTTAATGATTGCAAAATGATTTTAATGATGAAAATTTGATGGACTTTTGTTTTTACCGGGATTGTGGATTAATTTGGGCTATGTTTTGGACCAAGACCGTTTTGGGCTGAGCTACGCAAAATGATAATGTTTTCGTATTCAGCTATTCTTAATTTTATCCAATCAAACATTCAATCGGGTATTGACGATGAAGTTATTATTAGTCATGTAGTGGAGTTTTTTCCTGAAAATGTTTTCAAAGATGCTAAAGTGGATTTATGGGCAGAAATATATCCTAGTAGCAAAACAGCACCAAGGAGACAAGGTGATAATGCCTCCGCTCGGCATGTGAAAGATATGATTGATTTACTTCGGAAGTACAAAAATGAGGAACTAGCAGTGCCAACTTAGGTAATTATTTCACACACTGAAGTGCCTGTAATTCTCGCTGTTGCTTATCATAAACTTGCTTCCAAAATTAATAAAATCCCTGGCCATGAAGCTATTCAAAGCATAAAGTCTTCTGGCGATAAGCTGTTTGTTCAGATTAGTCAATCTGCAGCAAAGATTTTCAGCGATGCGGTTCCAACCGTATTGAATAGCTGTGACGTCATGATGCGCGAAAAGAAATTTCATGGCATTGTTAAGAGGGTGCCCGCTAATTATGAGGTGATGATTTTTCAGGAATGTGAAGGTGTCATCGACACTGAACGTTTGTAAAAATCCCTGGCTGTGAAAATTACCTTTGCTGATGCTGTAGCCCAGAGTAATAGCCTATGACTCGGGTTCAAGGTGGGTTATGAATCATTCCGAGTCTCTGAATTCCTGCCCCCCCCCCTTGTTGCTGTCATAATTGTCAATATCCCAACAACATGAAAACCAAATGCGATAAGCCAACAAAATGTAGCCGCTGTGTCGACTCTCACATATCATCCCTTGATTCTCCCTGTGTTTTTGATCCAAAATGCGCTAATTGTGAGGTAATCACGCATCGTATAGCCTAAAATGTCGTATTTTGAGTGATGTCCTGAGCAAACATGTGATTCGGAAATGACTGTCGAATTGTCCGTCTCAATCTGCTCTTTTAATATCAACGGCACGAAAGGTAAAGATGGCTCATTAAATCAAAAAATGAATGATTTTGTCATTTTGTTCTTGCAAGAACATTTATTTTCTACCATCTCCATTAACTCTCTACGAAGAAGTAGCTACCGTATTGTCTTTACCACCAATGCCCAAAATACAAAAGGCCGACCTTCCGGGGGCCTTGCATGTGTTATCAAACGTTTAGCTACTCCTTTGTCATCCATCTTATTTTATTCCTCTGATAATTTTATGGAAATACGACTTGGTCACCTTGTACTTATAAATGTATATCTCTGTATATCGAAGTCCAATTTGAAAGGAAGACCCGGGTTTTAAAGCCGTCAAAATCATGCTAAACTCATGCTTCGTATCTGGACCGCGTGTGGGCGGCCCTTGTGAGGCCAAGTGTTTGATATAAAAAGTAAGACAAAAACGGAATTTAAGCAGTATCTTCCTTTGGTTCGACATAATGGTGCTGAGTTCCCTAAAAGTGCAGTAAAATGGAAAGAAGTCATTAATGCGTTTAAATTTTTTTCAATAGGGACCAGTGATGTTATCCCAGATTCGTCTTGGCTTGGGCATTATAAAAATATTTTTTGTAAGATTGCTCATTATCATTTTCAGTGTTTAGTTTCTAAATTGTTGCCCCCTAACGTTTTGCAACGTCATGTTATTCCCGTCTCAACTAAAAGTATTGTTAATTGTATGCTTAAACTTAAGTCTAAATCGAGTGATCTTGATGGGATTAACACTCACCATTTACGTTGTGATTGTCCGGCACTAGTCACTCAGCTCCAGTTACTTTTTCAGTTCTGTTTATGTTTGTCAATGGTGCCTGATTCCTTACTTTGCGGAACGGTAACTTCGATTCTTAAACGTGGAAGAGACCTTTTTAATTGCAGTTCATATAGGCCCATCACTGTTGCTTGCAATATTAGTAAGGTCTTTGAATATGTTCTGCTCCCATATATTGTTGAACGAACTGTGAAAGACTGAAACTAATTTGTATTTCAACCCCGTATTCGGTGCCAACATGCGCATAAGGTTTAGCTTCAACTCATTATGATGCCCAGTCTAAAGTTTATGAATTACATATTTGCGCTTTGGATTTGTCTAAAGCCTTCGATAGTATTTGCCATAAACAAATGTGGCAATCTTTGTCAGAGTTTGGAGTGAACCCTTCTGTCATACATGTACTTAAATTTTGGTATAGTAATTCGTTTCTTCGTTTAAAATCTGGTACAGGGTACTGCGGTAATATACCAATTCAATCCGGAGTACGACAGGGTGGAATGCAATCACCTTATCTATTTGATGCTTGCATTCAAAATGTATTATTAGGAACCAAGCCTTCATATTTTTATAATTTATCTGATGTGTCTATAATTTATCTTGCGTATTCGGACGACCTGCTAGTTTTAAGCTGAACCAAGTCTATTTTGGCATTATCGGTGCAACATATTTCTATGATCTTTCCGGATGTTGGTCTGTTTTTGAATTTTGATAAATGCGAATAATTTGTTTTCAATCCCAAGTTATCAGCTCATAATTTGTCCTAACTTTATTTACTATGATGTATTTACACAGATGTGTTTACAACACATCTTAGTCTATTAATCATCGTCGTGCTTAGTGATTTGCTTCCTACTCAAGCCAAGATAATGCCTCTGCTACAACCTCACTCATCTTATCAACTTTCTTATAAAGGGGATTAATTAAAGTTTTCTTAAGATCACTAGGTGCCTACCCTAATCAAAAATTACGTTCATAATCATCAGTAATTTATCTCTAACCACTCTACCGCCATATTTCAAAAACTTATTTACCACAGTATCAGCATCTGAGTACTTAGTATTATTTTTTTTGTAATTTTGATATTTTGAAAAATGCTTTTTTGATATTTTCATTGGAAAAACAGATATCTCCCCCGCCCCTCTTAGTTTTTGACGAATTTATTTTTGTGAATCGGCGCCACTCCCTGAAAAGCGACCAGTAGCAATGAGGGGGTTCTTAAGAGTTCAATGCTAACTTTATTTATTGATTATCTCTATAGTTTCTCTTTAAAATGGAAATTCCTTGACAACGTTAAGGTGAAATGATCGTGATTGTAGAGATCAAGTGCATTTTAAGTTAGCGCAATATGTCCAATATCTATTAGATTACCTTTAAACTACTAATTCTAGGTCGGAACTAGGAGGGGGAGGGGGTATCGCGTACCACTTCTACTTGTGTTCTTTTACCCTTTCAAAAAACCGGCCAACGTTTCCGAGACCTAAAATAAATGTTGTAGGTCCCGAAAGGTTGTGACATTCTTCAAGTCCTTAGTCGCAATACTAGCAAACCGACCGGTAGTTGACTAGCAGATACTTCTTCTACTGGGCAGGTTGGGTCCTCGCAAGTAGGTACTCGATTCCTGTTTTTATTTTATTTTTTTTTATTTTTTATCCTATTCTTTTTGGTTTTTATTATTTTTATTAATTATATTTAGTTTTATGCTTTTTTTTTTTTCTTATTAATTCTTTTTTTTTTTTTTATTTGTTTTTTTATTTTCTTTTTTACTTTTTGGATTTCTATTATTCTATTTTTTTTTATTCTTTTTTTTTTTATATTTTTCATCTTTATTTTATATTCACTATTTTTTTGTTTTTTTTTTTGTGTTAATTTTTCTTCAATTTTTTTATTCTATCCATTTGTCTCTTTGTTTTATTTTTGTATATTTATTTTATCAGTAATTTGTCACTTTGTTAGTGTTTTTATATTTATTCTTTTTTCTTTTCTTTTATTCTGTTATTTTTTTTTTTTTAGTAATTTTATTGGATTTTCTTTACTTTAATACTTTGTTGTTTTTTTCTTTTTTCTTTATTTTTCTTTTGTATGTTTTATTTTTTTGTTGTTTTTAATTTTATATGTTTGTGTAAAGTTTATCTCGTTTTGGTCTTTTTATCGGTACCACTTCTACTTGTGTTCTTTTACCTTTCAAAAAACCGGCCAACGTTTCCCGAGACCTAAAATAAATGTTGTAGGTCCCGAAAGGTTGTGACATTCTTCAAGTCTTAGTCGCCAATACTAGCAAACCGACCGGTAGTTGACTAGAAGATACTTGCTTCTAATGGGCAGGTTGGGCTCCTCGCAAGTAGGTACTCTGATTCCGTTCAACGGAACAATTATTTTCTCTAGGGGAAAAAAAAAAAAAAAAAAAAAAAATAACTTAACTTGATAATGGAGATCGATTCTCATCCTTGGATTATTGTATGAAGCTTAAGCATTGCGAATCAAATGCATTTACTCAATTTGTTGACATATTAATTGAAACAAAGCAAAATGACATTGTGATTCTGCTTTTAACCACTACCTAGAAATTCATTCTTTAAAACAGTAGGAAATAAGTTTTTGTGACGATGCTCGATTACTCCTCCTCCTCCTCTTAGAAGACAATGTTATGTTTTTTATTGACTTTGAGTCAGTTTCTTTCTGGTAGTGAGAGGGACAACATCGGAAAAATGTATCATACATGTTCACTATGTTTATATACATTGGGCAGCTGGTCTTCATGTGAGAACTGTACTACAGTTGATGACTATAATGAAAAGTGTAGACTATGCAATCCGTGTAAATTGCATAAAGGATATGCTGTACAAATTAAGGACTGTAATACCTGTCTAGAAGAGACTTGTGACTCTCATCCTAATGGATATCTATGCTCCAATTGTCATTTTGATAAGTGTGACCAGTGGGAAAATACTTACCCTGGTATGATTGGAAAAAACCCTAAACGTGACTTCAGTTTATTTCTAAGGGATTGGTATCGTCTCGGCTTTAAATTATATTGGGAAGAAGAATTTGGAGCACGCTTCAATTGTAAAAACATGAAGAGAGTATGGTTCCTGCGTCATCGTTGTGAGGACAATGCAAGTAATGATTATAAACCTAGCGATTTTTATTTGGCTGTGACAGAAAGTGATTCTTCATATGAGAACATTGTGTGCGACATTACTTCAAATAATCAGATAGAAACAGGTGAATTTTTTAATATGAATCGTAATAGTATCATTGACTTCACAAGAAGATTTAATAAAAATGAATTTACAATATATTGTGGAAAATGTGATCCGGACTTTGCACAACAGGATCAGTACAAGTTGAATCCAAATGATCTGCCACCACTAATCGTTGTCGATGACTATGATGATGATGATGACAATCTAAATGACTATGAAGAAGAAGAAATCTAGACAAATGAAGACAATAGACTTTTTTATAGTGCATATATATTTTATTAATAAACAAATTCACATATATTTTTAAAACACTTTATTCTTAGGGCACTGAAATCAATACTGTACAGGTCTGAGAGGGTATTTTCTACTAGAAAGTCATTCAAACGTGGACTGTGTACATAAATGTTGAGAAATTCACTGAAAGTATAATCACGACATCGAAAAATGAAATAAAGTAATGCATGAAAACCACAGCTTTTGGTCGATAGATCCTGTACTCGCATCCGATTTTGAATAATTGTCTTCCCACTTCCTTCAAGGTAGTGTTTGATGAGTGGTGTGTAGAATACATATGGTAGACCAAGAGGATCAAAAAATTATATATTCTTCGCTGTTTGATAGATGCATAGCCAATGACCCGTCTGCACAGTCGATGGACTACTATTAACAATGATAATGGTTTTGTTAACAGTGTGAATATATTGAAGGAAATCTGAGGGTATACAATAGGATTTGTATTTGGACATAAAAGGATCCATGTTAAATACATTGATTATTTGATTGGTGTTCATGGTGCCAAGTCTAAAAGAACACTACCATCGGGGGTAATTTTGCAGTAGGTTTCAAATTGATTGAGTGGATTAATGTTACACTCTCTGTCAATGGTTTGTCAAAGGTACACTCCAAACGTACAGTACCCGTTTGGACAATACTCATATCTTGAGTACCAGACAAGCCCTAAACAATGATACCATGACTTTTTGCGAACATTGAATCGGTAATATCATTTTCATATAGTTGAGAATCTCGATCTAGGGATTGCATTGTCAACTCATATAGGGTCCTATAGGATTTATCAAAGGACAAATTTTAGAGAGGAATTCCATTTACTTTACAGACAAGAGAGGAAAGTCCAAATAATTCAAATTCATTTGGCGAGGTTGTCCACGATCCTATGGCACTGGCACTTCTTACAAAAGCCAAGGCGAGTTTCGATGGAATTTCACCATTGATAAATGAAGAATCGGTGTAGGTACTGGATCCAGTGGCAATATGACGTTGATTGGCGATTGTGTGAGGAACGAGCAGTTTGATATTATTTCCAGAGGCTCTTAGTTTTTCAATTGCCAAAGCAACAGAACTCATAACCTGTTGTTTTCGCACATGAAGTATTGCCGAAGTGAGATTGACATTAGCATCGGGTGCTGCATCAAGTGTTTTTTCTCAATATGAAATTGGACGGTGCAAGTTGTAACTTTATATCAATTTTAACATTGGGGGCATCCATTGGGTATATTGAATATTTCATGATTGAGTCTACCTACTAAAAGATACTCCTTGCTCACTGCCCAAGTGAGTTCACCGTCAGTATCAACATTTGTTCTATAGTCATAGACCATTGGCAGACCTCTCAATTTCTTATAGGCCATTGGAGTCATCAACATAAATTGTATGTAACTAGCATAGTTTGATAGATTGTTGCTGGTGCTCACCAATGTTCCATATATGTAGACACATATTTGTTTAAATAAATTGTGTAGTATACCACTCTCATCGGATAGACCATCGACGTTGGAGGGAGGTGAATTGTCTGACTTTTTCCTCACCACAACTTTTAAATCAATAAACGTGGACGATAAATCTATGAAGCAGTCTTCATTGGAATAAATTTGAAAATGTATGTTTTCAGAGAGGGGTTGCTGTGGATAGAATACTTCATAGTACCCGTGTTTTACACTGACATCCACATTTTCTGCATTGAAAAGATTTAGAGATGTGGTGACAGTGGGATGAGATTCCCTGTGGGGTAGATATGCCATCTAGGAAAAGAAATCCCTTTTCGATCTAACAATTTTTCTTCTTGGTTTCTTTTTCTTACTTTTCTTTGACAAGAGTGATGATGATGATGTCTTTCGCTTCTGACCTGAGTAGAGACTGATGAGTGAAGAGATGTTTCTCCTCCTTTTAAAACCTTTTCCACTTTGTTTCAATCGCTCTTCAAGGGATCGCGCGCTGGACCTGAGATTTTTTGAAACACTTTCTTTAAAATGTTTACCATCCCCCCAATCGTGTAGCGTAGAGGATGCAAAATCTGCAGCAACCGGCGCAATATATTTTTTAGCCAGCGGTATTGCAGAGCGAAACAGCTTAGCAAACCAACTGCCAAGACCGTAGCCCGACATTGACAAACGGCCTTTATAATAGTCCATTCCATTGACCCAATTGTCGTGGATGGAGAGCAGTAACATAATAATCAATATCAGGGCATACAAATATATTTTTTCTATTAGCCATTTTGTTGTTGTTGTTGCCGAATGGGTCGAAAATGACATGTATATACGGCCAAACCTTTTGTTATTGCTAGAGGATCACCTAATTCACTTCTTAGTGTTAACTGACAGAGTTCCAAATACGAAGTGTTTACAGGAACATACTGAAGATGCTTTATATTATAGTGATGAACGTGTTCATGGGTTGTTTTTCGTTCAAGAACACGTAGGAGGAGGACATTTGAATTACCAACTCTCGATCTTTCCACAAAGGACGCGTGGAGAAATATGCAAGAGTCCGAGGCGAGACCAGGTGGATAATCAGCAAAAATAACTTGATCCATCCCGCTAATAGTTCCAGCGTTTTCCCCATTGATCATATTCTGTTTAAAGCCAAGAACATCTCTCAGATTATCATTGAGATGAATCAGTTCAGTGTCAACAGGTGAGGTAATGTAAATCCTATCATGTTCCATTGAATAATTAAAATGGAATGTACCATTCCTACGATATGAATTTTTTCTATTGATTGCACGACACAAATCCGTCATAGTACCATATTCTTTATATCTCAGTGAATTCAAAAAATTCACTAGATTTAAGTGCTTCAACCCATTCATACTCGACAAACAGTGACCAATCGAATGGTATAACTTTTATCCCATACACACGATCTTTCTCAGGATATCATAGGTATTTTTGAGAATGCAGTCGACAAGAGCCACTTCATACTTTCCATCATCGAATTTGTTGGCGGGGGAGAGTTTCGTCCAAAAATCACTAGTTTTATTCAAATCATTGTAGAGAGGATCGGAGACATTGGACATAAAAGTTACATAAAAATCATTGGGCATTGTCAATATCTTCAACACTGATCCAAGAATCAAAATAAGAGTTGTATTCTAGCCAACGAACAAGCAACTGTTTCATGCTCCTGTGAGTACGAGTCTATAATATCTTTTCAATCTGATAGATTCCAGTGTTTTTAACTTTTTGTAATTCATAATCATAAAAGCCGCCAAGAACCTCATCATCTTTCATGTCACGTAGACGATACCTTATGGGTGTAGTGTCCAAGAGTTTGGAGACTTTAAAAAGTTCAGTGGACCATAAGTAATTACCCTTTTCAAAAACATTAGTAGTTCGATTGTTTCGAACAGTATCACCAACATTTAATTTCTTCTTTTTCTTCTCATTACCATCACCATTGGAATACTGTTTAAGAAAAGTGTCAAATTTATTGACATCATGATGAACTTCTGTTGGGGTCGAGTTAGACAGGGATCGATGTGGACGTTGATTATAAATCAACATTATTTTATCCAAATCATGAATAAAAGCAGCAGTATTTTTTAAAGTTCAATATCTAGAAATTAAAAGTCGAATAGTTCTTATCAGTCGTTCGGCCAATGCTGCCTTTATTGGACTATGACTATGATAGAGGATTGTATTATATTTCAGTAGAATCTTCTTTACATGGGGATTAACAAATTCACTACCCCGATCCGTTTGAATCTTCTTATAGCAATCCTGTTCAAGGATGATTTCAAGAGCCTTAGCAACTTCTTCGCCGCTCTTTGACCGCAGTGGAACGACATATGCATAGCGACTAAAAACACTGATTGCAAGTAGAATTTACTTGTATGGGTGATTGTGACGCCGTTGAATCTCATCCACAGTCAAATGATCTGCTTGTAGTATTTGTAATGGGAAAAGGGCTTTAGTTTTTCGATAGTGATTACCACGAACTCTATGATTACGATGTAGAGTGTAACTTGATTCATTCTGTAGATACTCTGCCGCCCGATTCTTTTCAAGTCCAGTGACTTGAGCAAGTGCGGCGGGTGAACTTAAACTTCCCACAGCATCAATATTCTCATAAACATGTTTCAATGCTTCAACCATTTTGAACGTAAACACGTAGTGAAGTGTCCACTGCCCATTTGCATACTAACAGGTGATGGTGAGGGGGATGCAGTGATATTAAGACGTCTTCGCTTGACTCCCCCACTCATAACTCTTGTCAAATCATTATTTCCACTTGGCGTGCTAGCAGTATTTTCCGAAATTGATTTAAAAACATCTTTTGATATTTTACTAAATTCCTTTAATCGTTTTAAAATATGTTTATTGGCAATAAGGCTTTTGGGAAAGTTTGATGAGTTTAAAAATGTATGAAGGTGACTGTCAAATGATACAAGTCTTCTACGATTCGTGACCAAATCTGATAATAAAGGAAGTAGAATATAGGTCTTGCCATGGATTACAACCTGATTCCCATTGGCATCAATTTGAACATGTTCACTGTCATTGAGATATGTCAAGAGTCTTTTACACTGTTCACGATAGGAATGTGGCATTAGATCTGCAACACTTGTCATAACTTTAGACAAATCTTCTTCTTCTTCTTTGGTATTATCGTTGTTGTTGATGATGATGATGATGATGATGATGGATTCATTTCCTTATTAGTATCAATGACATTTACTTTGAGGGGTCTCTCACGATAGGGCTTGTGTTTGTCCACTCGGCGAAGTACATTTTGAAGCAGAATTAATTTTTCATCGTCGGCAATTGTCTCATTGTTAATGAATTTATTGAGATTGTCCTCGAAATGTTCCTTTAACGAAAGGGCGAGTTTAATTGGAGTCAATTTATAGGGTTTGGCCATTCTCTCTCTCTAGAGAAAATTGTTTACAAGTCCTGCAATGATTGGCAGTAAAAGTGTAAAGAAGTTACCACCCGCTTGAAGAAGTCGTTTTATTTTAAAATCGTTTCCTTTATTTTTGCTTGCCGCTGATGCTAGGGAGCGTACAAGGGAACGATGTTGCTTTGTCTGTTGCTTAACACCTTCTGGCAGTTGAACATTGCCTTCGGTTAGATTTAAACAAAGTTCAGATACGAGATTAATGAATTCTCTGTCGACACCATGTTTGAGTATGGCCTTCCTAAGTCCTGGCTTTGAATTACCTAGGACAGTGAATAAATGTCGATGTTCATGTAGTTTCTTCAGTGTCATGATTGCGACTAACGACCTTTTTTACTGTTCACCGGCAGATATACAGTAATTTCATTGTCAAAAATATCGGTGACTACACGCAGATCCTCGGGTGCGTTCTGATTCAGGTCCAATAGAATATATCCGTAGGGTTTGTTGGTAGCCTGATTGTAGGCCGAGAGTAGGAATTTCGGTTCACCCGGATACACCTGTCTGTTTAACGTTATGAGGGAACTGGAATCACGAACAACCCCGTAGATGATATAGTAGGTGCAATTCAAAGCAGGTGTTCTCATACACTTGCTCTGCTGAAACAGATTGTGTAGAACTAGGGTTACGGAGATCCGTTGATGATGAGATCGGACACTGAACAATTGTATCATCTCCTGAGACCATTCTTCAATGGACTCAGCCAGATCGTCAATAATCAACCAAGAGTTTGATTCAATACTGTTGAAAATGTCAAGTCCATGTATGAATTTCGTTTCTGGGGTAATAGTTTTTATTCTATCATAGGATTCTTGCCAAACACTGTAGCAATAGTAAATTTTAGTTGGATTTTCTAAAAACATTTTATCACGATTTTGAATTATTTTTGTTAAAAGTGTCGTTTTGCCGGACATTGATGGTCCGCAAAGAAACGATCTAAATGGAGTTTTAAATTGATACATAGCTTGCATCGATGTCAAAACACAACTGACTGCAGATTGCATCATTCCCATCAATAAATAATAATAGTAATTTCCCTAGTCAGATTCGAGAAGAAGAAGAAGAACAAGAACAAGAAAACATTTTTTAAGAATGATACATGTTTTTATTTACAGAATAAAAACATCACTACAAAAATACTACATGTTTGATTAATACATACGCACAACAACATGAAAAAGGCACTATCACATAACAAATTCAATAAAAAGACACTAAAAAAAAGCACTTATCACAATTAGAAAAAGGGGTCCCCCCCACCCCCGGAAGGGGCGTGGCGGCCGATGGCGGTGGCCGGCCGAAGGCCGGTACCCCCCCGGGCCGGGCGCGGGGCTAGAAAACAATTTGAACACTTTTTTATTTACAAAAAAAACATACGACTCTGCCTTGCTATAAAAAAAACTGCTGAGTTGGGAAAAAATCTACTGCTGAGTTGTGAAAAAAAATAATGCTGAATTGGAAAAAAATATCTATTAAAAAAGAATCCCACCACCACCCAACCATTTACTATTTAATTTTTTCCCGACCGAGGCGATGTCTATAATCTCGACACACACTTCGGTCAGAAGTTAAAAAAAAGTCCATGGGGTAGCACCTTCACACCATCCGCACACACATAGACTTTATCCGACACGGGACACATGGCTATTTTGTCAACTAAAACTGTGTGGTTTTTAAATTTTAAAGAGTGAATCGCCATGACCTTCGCCCTTGGAACTATACTATTTTCCACACAGTTTCTGTAGGCATTCATGTCGAAATTCTTATTCACGTAGTGTCTAGGCACCCCTTTGCAGACTTTTTTGATTACCTCGTTATGTGTTTGCACACAGTACACCTTCGGACCTGCAAGCACGCCACTGGAAATCAAGTCACTTCCCGTCTCTGATTTTAACATTAATAACTGATTTGGGGCCTGACACTTCACTAGCTCCGGGTAAATGGACTCTTCCCAATTGGTAAAGTCCATTCTAGAGCTAATGTGCACGCCTTTTTCTAAATCTTCCAATAAATTCGCGGTTCTAACTTTTAGCAAAAGTGAATCGGTATCCCCATAATATACTTGAACTTCTCCCTCCCCCGGCCATTGGCGCCTACACACATCGTAATAGAATGACAACATGATTTTTTTTGATATTTCGGTTATTGCGCTGCCAGCTGCAATATTTTTATTTAGAATTACGTTTCTTTTTTTCTATTTAAGAGGACCATATTCGAGTCTATGATGGTGAATGATGTGAAGTTTAGGATCGGCAACGATTCGAGCACATTCTTTTGGGTCAGTCACAACGTCACAACGACTTCGATTGCGTACACTCTCACACATTTTACCGAAGGCTGAGTTAAAAATGAGTTTAAAAATTTCCTTTTCAACCTTCGTTTTCGCTTCGGAACGTTTACCGACAAAATTGTCAATAAACGTTTTCAAACAGGGTTTATGGTCAAATTGGAGGGCTCTATGTATCATTGTGACGTTGAAACCGTTGGCTACCATCCACCGCAAAAGAACGTAATGTACAACGATATTCTCATTCGGATGAAGGTCGGCGATAAGTTTTTGTTTTGAAGGTGTCCAGTGCACACCACCATCCTCTACCTTAGAAATATTGTATGGACTCAAAGAGTCCCTAGTCACCGCTCTGTTTATGCACGGGAAAACAAAATCCTTCACCGATTCATGATGCTCCACGGGTATTTCACCATCGATTTCAAAAAACCATCCCCGCGGTTCATTCTCCTCAACATTGGCAATATTGGGAAAATCTGAAGCACGAGGATCGTTAAGCCATTTATAATTTCCACACGGCAAAGAGTAGTGAAACATTGCCGCCGGGTAGAGGGAGTTCATATCCAAGAAAACTGCATCCGACTTTACACCGGTGTCTTGTCCAGTCAGATCAGTTTCAAGGATACGATCTCCATGAAAAACATACCCTCCCCTCATTGATCTCTCTACAAATAGATGCTGATCCACGTCGGTGATCAAGCCTATTTCCTCTTTACTGATTTTAAGAATTAAATCCATCACCAAACGAGGAGTGGAAAAATAATAACCTAAATCCAACCCAAATTCCCCATAAATTTTATCCCTGTTCTTACACACAATATCCAGTAACGTCAATACATCACTTGCCAGGTATAATCTACAATAATTCCACCCGTTTTTACACCCTCCCTTAGCCCTCACCCTCTTGACAAATTCATAGTCGACAGTGGTGCATTGACGCTCATAAAGTGAATCGTAGAATGAGGTGATGGACGGCAATTGTTCCTCAGAGGGCCTCGCGGTTGAGTTGTAGTAGTCATACGGATATATGCCCTTACACGTTAATAAATCATACATTTTACCGTCTGAAAAGTGCTGCTGTTTAAGGAGGTGTTGCTTAAGGAGGGGGAAACTATTAAAATCGTCACTTTTCTGTACTTCAATGAGTTGTCTTAGGGATTTGGGGAAGAAGCTAAAGGAGTCTAAAAAACGGATCTTATTCACGCACAATTTATCGTTATCTATTATTTGCCATTTGAATCCTAAGAGCAGCAGCTTTTCAGACGATTTGGGTATGATATTATAAGAAAAAGAACCATCTACCCATGCGCCATCTACAACTCCACCTCGTTGCAATCGTGCCAAGGCCGGTAAAATAAATTTCATGTCATAGCTGGAATTGTGTATTTAGACAGGTAGAAACAATTGTTGACTAACGTTTAAATTACATGATTGATGGGCCAATCCACGAAAATTGCTCAATCCCGATACAATCGGGTTGCCCAAACGATCGTGGTCGCGGACCATCCCTTTACCCCCTTTCCCCTTACCCCCCTTTCCCTCTTTCCCATTACCCTCAACAAATTCCTCCTTACAAATCCAACATATTTTTTCAGTTTTAATAGCCAACTCGTCCTCTGGTGATAGAGTCATTGGATAGGATGTATTTCGCAGCCGTGATATCGATTTATTTGCTGTTTTAATGAGTGCTGTCACAGCTGAGAGTATACAATCCTCACCACCCAATCTCTCAACTACCTCTACCAATTGCATGGAATTACACGAGTCTCTTTGTGCGTGAGCATAAGAGACTGCAATGACCTCATGTTTTTTAACAAGATTTGAATTCAATGGATCATACACATCTATGAGAGCGGCTTCGCAGTCTAAGGCCACCTTGTCACTCTGTTGGAGTGAGTTTTGAAAGTTCTTAAATCGCAAGATGGCCCTGTCACCGCTAACCGTTTGCACAGATTGACATCCGTGACGCTTGCAATGCTTCATATGATTGTTTAACTTAATTTCTGACCGGAATCTAGAAAGGCATGTTGGACAATAGTAACATGTACCCCCCCCCCCCGTTGATTCCTTTACCCTCCCCCAGAACCTGACT
>CM051274.1:17979180-18189180 GCA_027921565.1 Artemia sinica
TTCAGGGGCTTCAGAAAAAAACTTTAAAAATATATAAAAAATGTTTTTCTATGATTTTTTGTCACCTGTTTATGATTTAGATAATTTTCCTTTTTTCAGGAGGAGGGTCAATACCGGCAACCTCCTCCAGGATACGACCTTGCTCTAAAAACTGGATGACGTTTTCTCGCCCTTCAGTATCGGAGAATAAGGAATGATTGACAGACATTTTCACTTTTCAATCCTTGGAAGAAAAAGCGTCAATCAAAGATTTTTGACGAGATAAAACACAATTTTCAAGACTAAATTTGTTGATATATATGTAACTTAATTTAAAATATTGGGTACGCGGACTTATGCTTAGACATTATTAATTTTATTGAAGCATCCACGTTGGAAATGTCCAATATAGTTTACCAACAACCTCTTCCCCCCTAAATATATAATTTGACCTTCCAGCCCAAATTATATATTTCCCTTTTGTAGCCCCCGAAGCCACGCCACGCCGAGAAGACGGCGGCGAATGTGTGATTTAGTATTGGTGGCGGCGCGCCGCCAGGGGTGCCGAATTTTTTTTGGCGGCGCGCCGCCGATTTTAGACCGGCGTTGCGCCACGGCGCGCCGATTTTTCTGATTAAAAATAATAATAATAATTCCACTTCACCAAGCACGTTCAACCTCGATTTTAGTAAGGATTTTTAAATGGTTGGCTAAAAACATACAAGAACAGTATGACAAAACAGGAATTTTTTGAGCAGTGCGGAAACTGTTTATGTTCACCGTCGATCAGACCAAGTAGAATTCTCATTTTTAGCCACTAGACCCAGGGAAACCTATGTTGTGTTTATGTTTAACATCGCATTGTTCCTATAAAATCCCGTGTTTAGTCATTTCCTTCTTGTTAATGATTTGGGCTAATGTGTGTATAACTTTCAAAGTTTGAAGTTCAAACATCTCCTGTTCATCAAATACATATCAAAAGAAAGTGAAAAAAACAAATAACAACATCGAAAAAACACAGTATACAAGTCAGATACCATGGCTTAACGACACCAACAATTTTAAATCAGCGGTTAAATCACTTCAGTTACAATTGATGTAACAAAAGTGAGTTTGTTCACTCTGCCTGGAGCCATTGATCTTTTTGCAGTCACTATCAGTCCTGTCGTGCTAAAAAGCCGTTTAGATGGGGCATTTTTGGCCGGTACAGCCAGAACTTGACGAGCGTAAACTGCCACTCGCGGGATCTGATACTAGCATTGGACCTTGGGGTCCCACAGAGTGCCGCAAATGGGCTTCTTCTTTGTATCTGCTGAAATAAGTTGCTTTTATAAGGGAGAACAAACCTGCACCTTTAACATAGGGCTCCTGCGCCCTACACTACAGGAGGAACTAAACTGCACCTTTACCCTCTTTTCTTATCAACACGGAATAACCCTCCAAAATTCTTTTCTGAAAGAAGTGGTCAAGTTATGAAGTTTCAAGTCAAAGTTTAAGGCTACTTCAACTTCAGTGTGCTCTGCTAACTGTGCAAAAAAGAAAAATGTAATTCATTTCTATAGATATATTTTTATACTAACTCTAGATAATCTACCAAGCGGGAAACTACCGCAAATCAGCATCGATAAATAAATGAAACCCAAAACGAACAGAAATTACAATAAATAACCGAGTCAAACTCAAAACGAGCAGAAATTAACATAAGTTGGGCTCAAAACCCCTATGCCTTCCCAAGGCCAGAACATAATTTGCACTTTACTGAAAAAATATAAATGTTTTTACTTTTATAACTTTAATAAATCAAATAATATTAACATTTTGATTACTAAATATCAGTATATGTATATTAAACTGACAATGTCATATTCCTTGCTTTGGGAAAAAGAAAATAATACTTTAAATCTTTTTGTTTTTTAAGAATTCATAGTTTGGCCTGCTATTTGTATGCTGGAAAAAAATTTTCAGCAATTTTTAACAACATAGACCCTTTTAAAAATCTGGACACAAATAGTAGTGTTTAATTTAGTTTCATACCTCCTCTAGTTGATCTGAAATGGAAAACTTGATAACATTCGCAAAAAAATTTGTTTACTTTCTTTGATAGCTTGGATACACTTACGCTATTTTGATTTGGTCAAATTTTAAGAGCAGAAGAAGCCCCGAAAGTTTAAACATAATACCCTCAGTCGTTCTTGGGATACTGCTGAGATGCCTTATTGGAAATTAGCATTAACACAGTGCATTTTTATTTAATCTTAATGCAACATTTACTTTTTAAACATAAAGACAAATGGGAGGGTGGGCGTGGGAGGAAGATTAGTTTCCCTCGAATCACTTTCGAAAATTAAAAAGGACATCAGCCCTTTCTATTTTCAATCGAATGAGCCCTTTTCGAAGTTCCTACGACAACTCCTTCGATACGAAGTGCCCTGGTTTAAACAACAACAACAACAAAAAATGATACATTATATCCACATCGATCTCTACTATAAAAATGCCAAACCTTCCAACCACTTTCGATTATTAAAAGGGGAACTAGGCTTTTCGATTTCCAATCGAATGATCCCTTTTTGAGTTTCTACGACAAAGTTTTCTATAAACACCGTATATGCCCCCAGGGCATAAATTACAACCCTTACTCTAAGGGCTGTGAGGGTGGTTGTCATCCTCTAAGACCTAATTTCCAGAATTTTAAACTACGTTAAACAAAATGGCTATCTCAAAATTTTGATTGGATGTGTTTCGGGAAATGGTGGGTGTGGAAGGGGTGTTAGTTGCCTTCCAATCCTTTTCGACTATTAAAAAGGGCACAAGCCACTCCAATCTCTAATTGAATGAGCCCTTTCGAAGTTTCTACAACAACTTCTTCGATAGGAAGTGCCCTGGTTTAAAGGAAAGAATAATAAATAATGCATTGTGCCAACATCGTTCTTATATACCCCCAGGGCATAACTTAAAACCCTTGCCCTAAGGGTTGTTGGGGAGTAACCTCCTCAAAAACATATTTTCTCTCTGGAAATCAGTTACTCTGAACAAAATGGCTATCTTAAAATTTTGATTGGATGTGTTTGGGGAAATGGTGGGTGTGGAAGGGGTGTTAGCTGCCTTCGAATCACTTTCGACTATTAAAAGGGGCCCTAGCTATTCCAATTTCCAATCGAATGAGCCCTTTTCGAAGTTTCTACGACAACTCCTTCGATACGAATTGCCCTGGTATGGAAAAAAAAATAATACATTGTGCCAACATTGATCTTTATTTAGGCAGCTCGATTGCGCTACCTATGGTAACGTCCTGAATTGACTAATGCTCTTTTGCCTACCTCTCTTCATCCGAAAAATCAGAACGAAAAATGAACAGAATTTTAAAGTGGAAGGTAGAATTTTTGTTTCCAGAAAAATTTCTTCTTCTCCTTCCTACGAACCGATATACATGGTGAGCCCAAGATGACAGTATTTATCTTTAAGAAACGGATTAGCCGGGATGACGGTTGAAGCCCGGAGGTCGATATCAATAGCCAAAAAAGAGAGAAAAAAAACATAAAAAACGGCGGCGTACTAGTGACGCCGCCACCGATAGAATCAGCGGCGGTGTCAGCGCGCTGATGCAAGCTCGGCGGCGCGTCACCGTTTTTTTTTCGGCGGGACGCCGCTGTCTTTTTGGCGCGGCTTCGGGGTCTACCCTTTTGTATTCCGTTTCTCGCTTTTGGCAGCAGTAATTCATGGTTACTGAGTTGAAGCAAGAGTAACGCAAGGCAAAATGCTTTGGAGATAGATCATTTAAGAATTTACATTATGAGGGGGGGGGGGCATTAAGTACATTGGAAGCAGTTTTGAAATATATTAACTACAATTTACCTGCACATTTTAAAGTTAGATCTCCCGTTTGCGTTGGTTTTTATTTCCCAACAAAGAATTAACTGCAATCCGCAAAAAAGAAAAGTTAAACTTCTTGTGCTGATGGAAGAAAATACATCAATATTACAATTTTGACTCAGGTCAACGATATGCTTGATATCCTAGATCGTATTGAAAAATGGTGTGAATACAGTAGAGATCAGACGTCCCAAAATCTCTAAGAACCTTTTTTATTGTGTAGCAGCACTCCCTTTCTGCTAATGTATTTCCACTAAATATGTTCACTTTACTTTAAACTAATATTTAAGTTAAATTCTGAAATATTTTGAATGATATATTTCTTATAAAATATAAATTTACAAGACGTAGGCTAAAATAATTGTTGTAATATTGAACACATGTAAAAATGGTAGTTTTTTTATCATTCGATATTGAAATGAAGAAATATATTCCACCTAATTTTGTATTTTACAAGAACTAAATGTAAAACTTTTCAATTATTGAAAAGCTGCTAAGCCTTGATCACGCTAATCTTATATCAGGCAGCTGCTGAATGAATTTATACAATTGCTTACTGATTTGGGTGATAATGTTATCTTCTGATACTTTAATATTCGATACTTCGCATTAATTTTTTGCTTTGATTAACTCTTGGCTTTGCTAAAATGATATAAGATAAATGTAATTTAAAAGTATTATGCATGATTATTTTTTGAACTTTAATATCACGAAAAGCTGTTCTTAGGATATTGCTGATACCCCCCTTTTTGACAACCTGCATGCTCATAGTGTTTTTAGATTTAGTTACTCAACTCCGTATACTCCGAAGTGACTGAAAGTTCACTTTCATACCCTAAGTCTTGGTAGTAGTAGCAGTAGCATTAATAGGTTGTCTAAAGGGTGTATTGCAGCACTGTGGTAGATGGGCAGGAAGGGTTGTTTCTTTCCTAAAGTGAAATTAATTTTAGACATGGGCAATGATTTTAAAAAATACTGCCGTATTATTAGTTTAAAATAACTTAAATATATTTACTGGAAATATAATAGCCGAAAGGGAGTGTTGCAAAACAGATAAAGAAGCTATAGTATTCAATACAAGGTCTGCTGCGCCAGTAGCCAAATCTGTTACGACTCTGAAGATTTTCAATAGCGAGTCTATAGTTAAAAGAATTAATGGTTGGCTCAAGTATCGCAATTTAGGGTCTAAAGGAGGCGTTAGACGGTTAATCATTTTGATCAAAAGTTTTCGTCAATCGTTTGACTTGTGCTTCAATCAACTTTCAATCGGTCCTTCAATCTCAACCAAAGCTAAAGTAACACACTGCTTTTGATCAAAATGATTGAGTTATTCAACTTTCTATCAATCACCGTCAACACTTGACCCAAGCGTCAAACAGGCTCCTAGACCGTAAATCATGCTTGAGTCAATCAATTGCCAGAAGCTTTTGATCAAAGTGATTGACCATCTAGGGCGTCCTAAAGAGAATCCTATATCATAAAAATACTGTTGCCAAGAAATTTAAGGGGTTGCCAACCGCTGGTGTCCCTTCGGAGAGTGTCCCAAGGCTGGCTAGTCAATCAATGAAAGGTGGAACCGACTCTCAGGGAAAACATTGACATGTTGCTGTGTTTGAATAACGAGTAGTTTGCTTTTCTTCTTCCTGCGTAATTCAAATCTGAATTTTTGTGATATTCATTTATGCAATCAAGGCTTCTTCTTAATGTTCGATTTTATATTATTTGAGGTTTGTTCAAAAAGTTGTGCAAAATACTCTTTAATGAAACTCCTCGTTATTGAACTTCATCAAAAACATGAGTTCGAAATATCTTGTGTAAAAACATCAATAGAAAACATTGTCGCCCAAAACATGAGAACTGTATTGAGGTTTTACCAGGGAAGTCGCAAGTATAGGATTTTCTATCAAATTTAGGGATTACAGAATTTAGGGATGATAGAATAGATTTTCTATTCTATCAAATCTATCAAATATACATGTTTATATGAGCTTCATGCTTTCACACCAAGTCATTTGTGTTAAGGTTTTCTTATGAATAAGACTCTAAGGCCTTGAAATTTAATTTCTATAAAATTAGCTTAAGCTTAATCTGTGTCAATGCTGTTTTTTTCTAAACTTATAGAATTACACTTAAACCTCAAAAATCAAAATTGTGCACAAATACGACACTAAAAACACTTTCCTTGTGAGTCATTTTGACTGTGGATATATTCTGAAGAGTTTAATTTTAAAATACAAGTTGTTCACATTTCACAGAATGTCGATTAGGTTTCAAAAGTTCTGTTTATTGGCTTACAAAAAATAATTCCCTTTCGTATACCATTAAAATTACAGCAAACTTTTTCGTCGCTTCACAAATACAGAAAATTAATATCCCTTTAACTATTTGACATGCCCAATATCTCATGTGTGCCAACAACGCATTGAGCCTCAGATATGGTAAAGAAATTATTCCTCAGATAAAGTAAGCATAGGCACAAATGAATAAAGATTCAGCAGCCTAGGCTAATTTTTTTCAAGAAAGTGAACAATTTCTCAGGGTAAGGGAAGATGGTCTAATCAAAATTAGACATTTAAAGACTAAGGAAAATAATAATTATCATTCATGAATCAGTTACAAATGGCAATTTTGTCCCTTGAGCTAGTTTTATCTTATAAACATGTTTTAATATTTCAGTTACTATGGACTGTCTTGAGCCCCTTTAATTTTTTAAGGGCTGAAAAATGCAGTTTTCCCCAAAATCGATTATTGAATCATGAAAGAATAAAAAAACAAGCATCAAATGATATATCCACCTTCATCCTTGCTAAAATATGTTGTAAACTACTTAGCCTAACTGTTTTTCTGGTGGGAATTTGTTCGAAAGCTCAGCGTTTATGTTGCATAACTATTTTGGGTTACCATCATTTTATTTTGAATTTTGTCTCATATTTTTTTTATTTAATGTAGCCAAAAATCAAATAGGAAACTACCTTTCCATTCATCTGAACAAACACGCGGTCGAAAATTTGGAAATAGCGAACAAGTTTACCTGTATATCCAATAAGCACCCACCAAGATTATATTAGGGTTGGATTTAATGTCCAACTGTTTGCTAACAGTTATTTGTTTGGACGACAGAAACATATTTGACAGCTAGTAGCTATAAATTCTCCAATAAGTATTGGATTTGTTAAAGATATCCCCCAATGAGGGCTACCACTTCTAGGGAGATTATTTTTAGCAAAAAAATCACTTCTTCTAGGGACACTTATTTTGAATTTAGGGTTAAAGGGAAATCTGGGGTAAAGGATCTGAGGTATAATGGTTTTAAGAGCTCCAAAAAGAAACGATTCGATCCAAAGTTTGTTGACAATTGGCCTCAGTTACCATTGTCTGAAAATTGAATAGATAAAAGAGTGTCACACAAATCAAAGAAAAATACTTATGTACCATACTGTGGGTTCTGTTTGAAGTATGAATATTGTGGGAAATCAGAGTTTACCAGGCGTTACCTGAATGCATTCAACGGAGTAAGAGCTCTTCGCGCCAGGATCTATTACAAGTGAATGAATTGATGTAGTTGAACAGTTAATATTAACCGTGATAAATTAGTCTGCTCTGAGCTGAACTTATGAACTTTGATATTTGAATTTGGATAAGTTTCTAAAGGGTGGGAAAGAGAAAGAAGAAAATGGAAGAATCTCTAAACTTGTCTGCGTCTACGGCAACGAGTCAAGGTGATGAAGTTTCTATAAAGTCTTTAGCAGAAAGTATCAGTTTGATATTAGAAACAGTTAAAGGTAATACTACCACCTTAGAATCATTAAAATCTAACATCAAAGCAATTGAAGATAATGTAAAAAAATTGGAAGAAATTGTTTCTGAATCGAGTAAAGAAGTGGCGAAGCTGATACCGCGTGTTCAGAATGTTGAATTAGAGACGGCAAGCTTTAAAAATCAAATATCTGTGTTGGCGGAGGAAAATATAGCGCTTAAATCACATATCGACAATATGTCGCTTACTCTGATGAAATTGGAAAGTAATGAAAATGATAAACATTTAGTGATGTGGAATGTGAAAGTTCAAGATGAAATAAGAGCACAGGAATTACTGTCTAAAGTTGTTATTGAAGGCCTTGATCTCCCAGCCCCAAGCCCAGTTAAGTTGGTGGATTTCAGGGAAAATGCCAAATTCTTGAAATTTGAATTGCCATCGAGGTTAATCAGGAATGAGATTTTGAAGAACGCCAAGAAACTGAAAAACAAAAAAATTGGAGGACTCGAGAAAATATATCTGACGGATGATGCGCCAAAGTCTGTTCGTGAAGTTCGAAAGAGGTTGCTTCATGTGAAATTAAAATTGCACGATTTTGGAATTGACTCTTGGTTGTCGAAAGGTGTACCCCCCTGCCTAGTTATCAAGCGGCGAGATGGACCGAATGAACGACTAACAGTTAGTGAAGTTTTCGCTCTAATTACTGACCTTGAAAGGAAACATGGTGGTCGAATCGCAAATATGGATACATGATTTTTTTTAAGACTGATTGTGTTGATATGATAGTGGATTAGTTTTGTTAAATAATGTGAGTATAAGTGTTCGATATTTATTTGGGTTGAATTAAAAAATGTGGTGGGTTCTGTGCGGTTTGATGTATTTGGGTGTTATTATTATGATTAAGAATCTATTTAGTGTGAGTTTTAGTGTTTGTAATTTTTTGTGGGAGAGGCATGGGGGGGGGTACTCTTTGGCGTGAGATCAGTACATGATAATGGTTAGTCAAGTTCACGAGATCCCTACATCTAGGCTGGAGGAATTGGAAAGAAATTCAGCCCATTTTAGTAATGTATTCCAAACGCCCCTAGCCCATGATAATAATGAAATTTTAAATTCTTTTTTAGTCCCCCCAAATAAATATTTGTTTTCTCATGAAATAGTTCATAAAAACCCAAATATGAGGAGAATATCTTTTTGGAACTGTCGTGGATGGAGGAGCGGGCAAGATGCAATTAAAAACTTTTTATTTGAATCTGGTACGGATATTTTTGGAGTTTGTGAAACATTTTTAGATGAAATTTCGGCAAAAAAAATTAATATTAGTGATTTCCAATTTTTTCACGTAAGTAGAACTCAACAAAAGCAAGGTGGTTTAGCAATACTGGTTAAAAATTATATTCCGGCACGACTGAAAGAAGAATTTTTATATTTGAATACGGAGATGATTTTTGAAAGCTGTATTGTTGAATGTTTTCTACCAAATAATGATAAACTTTTAATTGCTGTAATTTATCGTCCTCCCTCATCAAATAAGGCAGATTTTATTGATAAATTTGAAAATATGTTAAGTGTGATATCAAATCTTCGAATGCCATTTTTAATCCTTGAGGACTTCAATATTTATTTAATGGGATGTCTCCCATCTAGACAGCAAGGAATTGACCGACATGTCCTTCAGTTTTTGGAATGTAACCTTTCTCATGGTATGAACCCAGTATGTTTTATTCCGACACGCATAACAAATTCTTCTTTTTCTCTGATTGATAATATTTTTGCACCTTATCCTTGTGAGGCTACATTCGTGGTTATGGAGGATACATCTGACCATTGTATTTTAATGTCTGACTTCAAAGCGCAAAAGATAGTCAATAAAGAAAATCATATGAAGAGGAGAAACTTTTCACAAGTAAATATGAATGAATTGAAATCTAATCTTAGCGATGTAGGATGGAGTGAATTTATTAATGAGAATGACCCCAACATATCTTTAGATATATTTTATCGAATTTTGAATGAAAAATTGGACCTTCATTGCCCATTTAAAACTACGCACCGGAAAAGAACCTCGCCCAAACAACCTTGGATAAGTCCATCACTTCTAAAATCTATCAAGGAAAAAAATAGACTGTATAAGATAAAAATGAAATACCCCTCAGCTCATAATGTACAGCGATTCAAAAATTATAAAAATTTGCTAGTTAAAACTCTCAGAACAAGTGAAAAAATGTATTATGAAAATGCATTTAAAAAATCTGATTCACCTCGGACTACATGGAAATTAATTAAGGAAAAAATTGGAAATAATATTAAAAATCCACACCCTGAAGTGATCATAAATGAAAATGGTGTTGAGTTGAAGGGGAAGGATGTTCTTGCAGAATATTTTTGTCAATATTTTTCTCATATTAGTTCTACCGTTGAACTGCAATCCTCTGAATCTCCATCTAATTCATATAAAGAATATCTCGCCATCCGAAAATTCCAGTATGTTCCTGGCCCCTGTCACTCTCGGTGAGTTCCAGAAAGTAATTATGAATCTAAAGAGTGGTAATTCTCTAGGTCTAGATGGGCTCTCCACAAATATTCTGAAAGAACTTGCATATGTAATTCACGTCCCGTTGCTTCATATTTTAAATGCATCTATGTCATCAGGGATCTTTCCGGAAGTATGGAAATCTGCACGAGTTATTCCAATTCATAAGAAAGGTGATAAGACAGATATAGCTAACTATCGCCCAATAGCTATTCTTTCCCCTATATCTAAGGTTATTGAAAAAATTATTCAAAAAAGAATTGTCTCGTATTTTGATAAAAGAAATTTATTTACTAAAAATCAGTTTGGATTCAGGGCGGGTCATTCTACTGAACAAGCTATTGCAGCGCTAATTTTGGAGATTAATGATTCATTAAATGATGAAAATCATGTATCTACTCTTTTCTATGATATAAAGAAGGCATTTGATACGCTAAACCATGAAATTTTATTGGAGAAAATTAATAATGCAGGTATTAGAGGTAAAGGCTTAGATCTAATAAAATCTTACTTGCATGGTCGAAAAATTCAGGTAGAGGTAAATGGGCACCTGTCAAGCCATACTGTTATTGATGATGTTGGAGTCCCCCAGGGATCAGTATTAGGGCCATTACTATTTTTGATTTATACAAATGACCTTTCGAGGTGTTTACCCCAAGATAGTAGTTTAGCAGTAATTTTTGCAGATGATACGGCGGTGACAGTAAAAGCTAAAACCCCATCTTTGTTGGCTGAGAAAATGGTGACAGCAATGAATTCTTTGAATAAATGGTTTGCATGTAACTACCTGGCTCCGAACTTTTCTAAAACTGAATTCATGATTTTTGGGCGGTCACAGCGGGCAGTAGATAAAATTACCATAGATGAGTTAATTGTAAATCAAAGTAGGATAAAAAGAGTAAATTCATTTCGTTACCTTGGGATTATTCTTGATGAGCTTTTATCTTTCCGTAGGCATTCTGATCATTTGAGATTGAAACTTGCCCATAACTTAGGTTGTCTTCATAGAATGAAACATGTATTTCCTTTTTCCATCCTTAAAATTTTATATCATTCTCTAATTGAATCATATTTTAAATATTGCCCTGTAATATACCTCAACACATTTATGGTCCATCTCCAACCTCTTCGGATAATTCAAAATAAGGCGGTTAGAATCCTGGGTACTTTTGTTCATCGCCCAGTGAGGCTTCAAAATCTTTCAGAAACCCAAACTTTATATCTTTTTCTCAATATACTTAATCTCAAACAACTGAAAGACCTGCATACAGCAATGTGGTATTATGATATCCAATCTTCGGCAAATTATTTCCATGATCTGAGTATAATTGAGACTCCCATTTCTCCTGCCCACCACGTCCGCTCCAAGAAGTATCGCCTTCCCCCAATTAAATCTGAAAGAGCTAGATTCTCAATCAGATACCAGATCCCTCATATTGCAAATAAATTTAATTTAATAGCTGTGTCCCCAAGATTCAAGAGCCGATCTTCTTTGAAAAAACATATTTCAAAAATTGTTCTTTGCCTGGATGTTGGGATTGGTGAATTTGGATTTTAGTATGAAATTTGTTGTGGTGTTCCCGCGCTGGGGTGGCCTCCTCTGTTATCTCCTAAAAAGTGTGTCTTTTTTTCATGATTGATATGCTTTATTTGTTATTTCGGCAATTTTTTTTTTTTTATGTTTTTGGCCGACACATCGAGCCCTGCTCCCCGTCGGCCAGTTTAGAAAATAATTTATTCATGCAATTTGTTTGTTAAATAAACTTATTCTTCTTCTTCTTCTTCTTCAGGCATGCTCTGACCAAGCAGCATATAAAACCAAGCAATTACATTGAGACAATGGTTGGTAGTGGCAGCATTGAAAACATCTGACTGTAGGCAGTAATTCCAAAAAAATGAACAGCGCATCTACATATTTTTGGCAGAACATATTCTGCCATTTCGTCTTGCAGACAGCTTGGTCCCTCTCCTAAGGAAATTATTTCCAACAGATTGGGCGCTAGCAGGGGGCACCTTGAGTAAACAGAAAGCTACAAATATTTTACGACATAATTTTTCTTTGGTACTACTACACAACCAGACCACTGATTGTACTGTTGATAAGTAACTAGCTATCATTGTAGTATTTTTTAGTGAGAAAGATCTAGAACTTCATGTCGAAGTATTGTACATGGTTAAGTTTAGTCATGGATTGTATGAGCGTCTGAGTAACTATATCAAACATGTCATTGGAAAAAACTCGATTCACTGGCAAAATATTGTTGGATTTTGTGCATAAACTACTATCGTCATGTTTTGAGTCAATAGATCTGCTTTACAGCTAATAAAAGCCATGATGTCTCTATCTTGAATGTGAAATGTTCATGTCATCTTATTCACTTATGTTCATCCTATGCATACTTGTCGCTTCCCATGACACTAGAAGGCTCGGCGGAAAATAATTAAGCCCACTTTTCCAGAAGCGCTTTCAGATGAGATAAGTATTTTGAATTTTAGGGGTTCTTTCAATGAGAAGCACTCTCAATTCTTGCCTGCAAAAAGAGACTTATTGAGTATCGGGTCGCTCTTACTCACTATTTCATAGAAACCCTGTTTGACGTGGTTTTTGCACCCAATGACCATATCTTGTCAATATTAAAAGCAAGTTGACAAAGCCATATCTTGAATTCATGGACTAATCCCTAGGCCTCTCCAAAGCATTCAACCCGATTTTTCAATCTGAGCTTCCACTTCTTCACTCCCTAAAGGGAAGTATCAGCAAACAAGTGAACGATGTTGCGTCTAACTTCATGAAACTGGATCAGAGGCAACGCTGTAGCGTTGCCTATAGTAAAGGCCATACGGCTCCAATGTTTTATTATTTTTTTTTCCCAGAGGCACTTCATATGGAAGGGGTCGTCGTAGGAACTTCAAATGGGGCTCATTCGATTGGAAATTCAAAAAGCTAGTCCCTTTTTAATAGTTGAAAGTGATTGGAGGGCAACTAGCCCCTCCCCCCACGCCCATCATTTCCCAAAACACATCAAATCAAAATTTTGAGATAGCCATTTTGTTCAGCGTAGTTGATTTCCAGATAGAAAATATGTTTTTGAGGAGGAAACTCCCCCACAACCCTTAGGACAACGGTTTTAAGTTATACCCTGGGGGCATATAAGGTTTTTATAGAAGGCGTTGTCGTAGAAACTTCAAAAAAGGCTCATTCGATTGGAAATTCAAAAAGCTAGTTGATTTCCAGATAGAAAATATGTTTTTGAGGAGGATACTCCCCCAAAACCTTCAGGGCAAGGGTTTTAAGATATGCCCTGGGGGCATATAAGGTTTTTATAGAAGGCGTTGTCGTAGAAACTTCAAAAAAGGCTCATTCCATGGAAATTCAAAGGGATAGTGCTCTTTTTAATAGTCGAAACTGATTGGAGGGCAATTAGCCCCCCCCCCTACGCCCATCATTCCCCCAAACACATCCGAGCAAATTTTTGAGATAGCCATTTTGTTCATCATAGTTGATTTTCAGATAGAAAACATGTTTTTGAGGAGGACAATTCCCCACAACCCTCAGGGCAAGGGTTTTAACTTATGCCCTGGGGGCATATAAGGTTTTTATAGAAGGCGTTGTCATAGAAGCTTCAAAAAAGGCTCATTCGATTAGAAATTCAAAGGGATAGTGCCCTTTTTAATAGTCGAAAGTGATTGGAGGGCAACTAGCCCCCCCCCCCGCGCTCATCATTCCCCCATACACATCCAATCAAAATTTTGAGATAGCCATTTTGTTCAGCGTAGTTGATTGCCAGATAGAAAATATGTTTTTCAGGAGGACAATCCCCCACAACCCTCAGGGCAAGGGTTTTAATTTATGTCCTGGGGTATATAAGGTTTTTATAGAAGGCGTTGTCGTAGAAACTTCAAGAAAGGCTCATTCGATTGGAAATTCAAAGCGATAGTGTCCTTTTTAATAGTTGAAAGTGATTGGAGGGCAACTAGCCCCCCCCCCCACGCCCAGCATTCCCCCAAACATATCCAATCAAAATTTTGAGATAGCTATTTGTTCAACGTAGTTGATTTTCAGATAGAAAATATGTTTTTGAGGAGGACACTCCCCCACAACCCTTAGGGCAAGGGTTTTAAGTTATGCCCTGGGGGCATATAAGGTTTTTGTAGAAGGTGTTGTCGTAGAAACTTCGAAAAAGGCTCATTCGATTGGAAATTCAAAGGGCTAGTTCCCTTTTTAATAGGCGAAAGTGATTGGAGGGCAACTAGCCTCCCCCCACGCCCACCATTCCCCCAAACAAATTCAATCGAAATTTTGAGATAGCTATTTTGCTCAACGTAGTTGATTTTCAGATAGAAAATATGTTTTTGAGGAGGACACTCCCCCACAACCCTTAGGGCAAGGGTTTTAAGTTATGCCCTGGGGGCATATAAGGTTTTTATAGAAGGTGGTGTCGTAGAAACTTCAAAAAAGGCTCATTCGATTGGGAATTCAAAGGGCTCGTGCCCTTTTTAATAGTCGAAAGTGATTTGAGGGCAACTGACCCCCCTCTCACGCCCAGTTTTTCCCCAAACACATCCAATCAAAATTTTGAGACAGGCATTTTATTAAACGTAGTTTTAAGGTCTGGAAATTAGGTCTTTGAGGATGAAAAATCTCCCACAGCCCTCAGGGCAAGGGTTGTAATTTAAGGATTCTCCGCATCCTTCATATTATTTTTATGGAAGGGATACTCGTATAAACTTTAGAGAGGGCTCATTTGATTGGAAATTGAAACTTCTTGTTCACTTTTTATGAGTCAAGAGAGATTGGAGGGCAGCTAGCCCCCCACTCCCTCCTCCACGCCCTAAATGCATCAGATAAAAATTGTGTTAAAAATATTTGAAAGGTTAAGTAACAAAACTCTGGCGTCGACAAAACCCCCCAGGGCCCGGGGGCAGGAAGGGATTCTCGTATAAACTTCAGAGAGGGCTCATTTGATTGGAAATTGGAAGTTCTAGTCTAGCTCTTACGAGTCAAAATCGATCTAAGGGCAAATACCCTACACCCACGCCCTTTTCACACCCCCTCCCTTTTAACTAATTCTGTTTATACCTGAAGGCCCAATGAGAGTCAGATTTTTTAGGTATTAACACACGCCTATTAGGCATCTGCTCTTCTCTCTAACAAGGAAAGAAACAGAGAGTGTAAGGCAGTGGCGGATTAAGGAGTGGGGCGAGGGGGCACCTCCCCCTAACGTAGTCTAAAGTAATGTAATTTACTTAATTAACGCAAGATTGCATTAATTAAACTTGCTCCTAACGCAATTTTTTTGGATCAACCTATTTTGCCCCCACCCCCTCTAAAAAATCCTGGATCCGCCCCTGGTGTAAGGGCACTATAAATTTTAATTTGTAATTCAATGAACCCCGTTCCAAATTTTATGCGACCACCTCTTCCACATAAAGTGCCCCGGGAAAAATAAATAAGTATTAATTCATTGAACCCTTATGGCTCTTTACTTAGGTAACGCTATAGCATTGCTTCTGACCTAAAAAGCTGATTAGAAATTTCAGCTTTCATTTTTATGAATATCCGAAGTTATCTGAGGGGAATATGTTTTAGGGAGCATATTCCACGGCTGGGAAATTTCTGCTGGGTGGAATTTATCGCGGGGGATTTATCAGCAGGAAAAGAAAATGTTCTTTGAGGGGGGAGGAATTTCCCAGGGGTGGGTTTTCCAAATGTGAATCATTCAGGGAGAGGACGACTAAACCCATTCAATAATATTCTAAATTTTACATCTGAAAGTAACGGGAATAAAGAATCAATGGAAATGTCAGAGATAGCACTTCATGTTCCTTTAGACGATTTTGTTCGGGTCTTTTGAAAAAAAGACATTTTCGAAAGACAGATTAATTTCATTTGTATTACTTTCTCTGTGGCTGCTCAATTATGCATTTGAGGGGGGAGACTTCCCCCCACCACTGTCTCCGCTAAGGTTTCAGTTTTTATCTCAAGCCTTAAAAATGAACGCAATGCGATAAAAGTATAACTCAAAATAACATATATAGAATAATATATGCACATAACACGGAACAATTAATCAAAATTGCATATTAAAAGTTGAGGTTCACCCAAATGATGGTTCAGGGGGCTCACCATTCCACAATCTATGAAATCAATCCTGCAATAACTGAAAATATAAAGTGTTTTTGAGCATTTGAACGTCTTCCACAACTCAAGCGGTCCAACATTCTACAGCCCAATAAGTCTGTCTGATCTCCTAAATCAAGAACGGAAGAGATAAGTGAAGTTCCGCCCCGTATTTGATGAGTCTCCAACCTCCCCCTCTCCTACTGTCTACGCTAAAGTTTTCTTCCTTCTGCCAATTACGCCGCCCCCACCCCAAAGACTTTAATAAGGTAAAGTTTTGTATGGGAAGAACACATAGTAAATTTATTATAAATATCCAATTATAAGGTTAAAATACATACTCTGTGATAGATACAAAATTGCTTTGGCACACAAAATCCTATTAAGGTCAATTCCAAACAGTCGTGATCCCTTTGTGTCAGCAAGTGAAATTGTCAAGACACCCTCATTGGAGCTATGTTTTCAATCCATTCATTGTTGTCAATCGCTGTCCACAAGTTATGCAAGCGGTCTATTGTTCATATATAAGGTTTTTATCAAAGAGGTAATCGTATGGACTTTGAAAAAAGCCTCATTCAATTTTTAAATTGAAAGTTCTAGATCCGTTTTTTAAAGTCAAGAATAATCGGACAGTAAGCACCCCCCCCCCCATGCAGTGAAAACTTGAAACTTTTTGCAATCAAAAACGAAAAAAAATTAATTAAAAAAAGAACTTTCCGAAAAATAAGTTTTTCAAAGAAAAGTAAAAGCCAACTTAAGCTCAGGAGATATGAATACCTACTAAAATTCAAACTCAAAACGACCAGAAATTACTATTAAAGAATAAATGAAACCCGAAACGAACAGAAATTAAATAAACAATCATAGAAAAAACAAACAACAAGTAATAATATAAATGAATAAATATATCTTTAAGCGAGTAATGCTTAGATTGAATAAGAAAATCAAGCTTAAAACGAAAAAGAATAGTTTGCTATTAAAGTATAAATGAAACTTAAAACGAACAGAAATTAAATAAACAATCAATGCGAACCAACATACAATATATATTAATGTAAACGAGTAAATAAATCTTAAAACGAGTGAAACTTAATATGAATATGCAAATCAAGTTTGAATCGAATAAAAATAACTACAAACAAGAGTTTGGGTATCGCCTCAGTGCAGAAGCCTAAAACCTACTGCGTCATTGGCGCTTTACTGAAAACGAATTATATTACAAATGTTTCCTTTTGTACTTAATATTGAAAATAAATATTAAAATTACAGTAAAATTTTGAACTGATGGGCTTTCAGCAATTAATATCAATATACATCAAATATTCAGTTTTATTTATTAGTTCTTTCCAAGATTGGTCAAGACAAATATAGTTTCACTACAAAAAAATTTGGATACTGCTCCCTTCTTTAACTGCAAAAACCTAAAGCCTTCTGCATCATTGGCGGTTCACTGAAAACGAATTTAGCTTATATTAAAAATTAGTTCTTTTCCAGTTCTTACAGCATTGAAAATGAAAATAAAAATTACAGGAAAAAAAAAATCTTGAACTGATGGATCTTTCAACAATTAATATTATTATATATCTAATATTCAATTTGACCTTGTTTATACTTTCCAAGACTGTTCAAGACTCATGAAAGAATTGTTTTCAGTAAAGCGCCAATGACGCAGTAGGTTTTAGGCTTCTGTAGTAAGGCGATACCCAAACTCTTGTTTGTAGTTATTTTTATTCGATTCAATTTTGATTTGCATATTCAATTTAAGTTTCACTCGTTTTAAGATTTATTTACTCATTTACATTAATATATATTGTATGTTTGTTCGCATTGATTGTTTATTTAATTTCTGTTCGTTTTAAGTTTCATCTATACTTTAATAGCAAACTATTCTTTTTCGTTTTAGCTTGATTTTCATATTCAATCTAAGCATTACTCGCTTTAACATATATTTATTCATTTATATTATTACTTGTTGTTTGTTTTTTGCTATGATTGTTTATCTAATTTCTGTTCGTTTTGGGTTTCATTTATTCTTTAATAGTAATTTCTGGTCGTTTTGAGTTTGAATTTTAACAGGTATTCATATCTTCTGAGCTTAAGTTTAAAATGGCCTTTACTTTTCTTTGAAAAACCTATTTTTCGGACTTTTCTTTTAAATTAATTATATACAATGGATCCATACCTTCCAAGTGCGTACCTGCCTTTGGACCAAACACATGGGAATAGCCGCAACCGTTTCAGTGCAAGAACTAGAGTCTCAAAAGCCAAGTGATAATATTGATCTCTTTTACCAGTCTTGTCGAAAACATTATATAGTCCTAATCAGGCAGATCCAAAACCGTTTCAAGTTTTAAGACGAAATTTATGACATTTTGGCTTTGGTTAAACAAGGGATGCACGAAATTTGAAGCAAAAATCTCTAAGGCCACTATTTACGAGATTTTATCTTCTAAGAAAAAAGTGTTGCCTCCAGAAAACTGACGTAGAATGGAGCTCACAGGCACTGACTGATGTCACTGAGCTTCATTTGAGAGATTTCCAAGTTGAAGACCTGTTAGTTTAGCAGTACTGGGTGAAGATATTTAGTCTGAAGACTCGCAGTGGCGAAATCGAGTACCCGGAATGGCGGGAGTAATTTTCACCGATCTTCTCTTTATCTTTTAGCAATATACCAGCTGAACGTTTGTTTAGTCTCCTGAAATTAATCAAAACAGATATCAAAAATAGTGTCAAGAATGTATCACTAGTCTTACTATTCGAGTCCATTACTGGTTGAAAAACGACAATAAAACTTCATCAACTGTCAGCATACGGAGAGCTGCTGCCGGCTTCAAGACGAAGGCAAACGCTACGTGCGATGAAGTGCTGGAGATGACACTTAATTAAACTTTCTTATGTGTTGTCGGTAGTGTAAAAGATGTTATATGCATCATTATCTGAAGTAAAAATAGTAATTTCATGCTGCGCTGTGTTTTTTTTGTGTTCATTGCATGGAAATGTAAGGTAAAATATCTCTTTTTTCTAGAGCGAAATCAGACCTAAACGCAGGGAATTTATGTAAAAATAGGGTGAATTAAAAAGCTAAAGCACTGCCCCTGGTAACAGGGTTTAAAGTAAAATAGGATGATTTGGAATCGAAAAGTTGCAGCACTGCCCCTGATTGTGTTGCCACACTTAGTAAAATTTTACTAAATCTAGTAAAAACCGACCCGAGTTAGTAAATTTAGTAAATCTAGGTCAAATTGAATAATTTTTGGAAAATTTTGAAATTGAGTAAGTTTTTTAGTAAATTTTCCAGAAATATGAAAAAAACGTTAAATGATTTCTGTGCCAAGTTTCATTCTGTTGAACAAAGTTTGAACATTTTTCTTTGTCTGAATTGATATTTTTTATTCTATGGCATCAGTTTCAGTCCGTCCCATCTCTTTATCACCATCAGTATATCGTGCGAAGCTTTTCAAATCTGAAGTGGGGATACAACCAACAAATTCTGTTTTTATTGAGGAATCAATTCTTCAATCAGTAATTTATTTTTATTGACAGTTTTGAATACAATGATAGATGTGTTCAAAGCACAGCGGTGCATGGTCAGGTTTGGCTCAAAAGTAGTGAAAAACTGAACAAAAAAAGATGTACAGCACCCACTGGTGTGGTAAGCCCTCACGGGGGAGGATAATCTGACCCATAAAGTGTTCTGTGTTTTTTTAATGGATGGACAGAAACCGCAAACTACTGAGTCCTATAAAAGAATTTTGACTGGTTTTTCTAATGGCTGTTTCCTCCTAATGTAGGTAAAACACACATTAGGCCTGTTATTGTGACGTGCATGGAAAAATGGTTCAAATATAGGAAATCAAGATAGCCTGTAGTCTAGGCGCCAACTGACAAAAATACGCTTATTTTCAGGTCCTCTGTCGTCATGACACATCTGTTTTATGCCATCTGAAATCATTTTCGAGCCATATTGAATGTGCTGATTGCAATTATACCCAGGAATAGGTAGCTCTAAGGGGTGCTTGATCCTCAAAAATGATTTGAAAGGTTATAAAATTCTACCTGGAGAGTTTTTATACAGTTTTTTTTTCAAGTTTGGAATGCTACCTGTGACATGGCTCCTGTAATACATACAATTTTAAGAAGAAAAAGAAATTATTGGTAATAAATAATAATTTTGTTAACTTATTGCCAAAAATTTGTATTGGAAACATTTATTATATACTCAAAGAACAGGTGTCTCACCTTTTTACCTTCGGCTGTTCTAGTCACTCCTTGGCACTGTGATCTTCTCACGCTTCAAATCTCTTACCTGAAAGTGCGGAAGGCTTTATTAGAGACCCAGTCAACTATGATGTTTTAGTCCAAAACGGGTCAATGAGTATGAACAGTTTCAAGAGTTTACAAATATTGCCTAACACAGGTTGCTGGCTTCTCAGTGCAAAACGATGGCCGTCTGTTTAAGCAGATGTTTACAGGATTTTAGAGCAGTGGAGTGTCTTGGTTCTGTTCCTGGGTGATCAAACTAACAACGCTGACACTGATAGGGCTAGTCGGGTGGAGGCAACGCCGATTTACCGTTTCATCAACGATCCCTTCTGCAAAGCATATATATTTTCTGTCTTTCATGCTGAAGAAGATCAAAGTGCTCATACTAAAGTTTCAGAGCAGAGCAGTTCACGTTTGCAGTATTCTGAATAGCACCAGAGGTACATTTACCTCGCTATTGAAGTGCTTTGCGAAGCCCAGTGTGATAGAAAGGGTTAGATGGCTGTGATAGAAAGTGGGATAGAAAAGCAGTGTGATAGAAATCCTGAAACTCTCCCTGGAGGATCAGACACTCCAGAGTGTAGTTCTTCCTCTGAGCAAATTGAACCTTAGACCAAATACTGGGTTTCATTTGTTACAGTCGTTTTCTGCTGAAGCTTGCAGAATTCTGAAAAAAACTGCTGGTCATATTATGTAGAGCTCTGCAGGCTGATCGCCAAGAGGTTAGGCAGCGAAGATAAACCACTCAAGAACCTCGAGTGCATCGATCCTGCCGCCACTTTGAGCGGTTCAGTCAGAACACTCGTACAACTCATGGTTCGATTTCCAAATTTGTTGGGGAATAAAAATTGGGATAAAGAGGGAAAAAAAGACATCCTAAGTGTGCATTGATTAAAAGTAGAGTCTAGGAAAGACTTTGTGAAAAATAGACTTAGTGACATTTTTTGAACATGATATGTTCTGGAAAAATTTGCGGCTGATGATAGATGAAAGGGGAACCGATGTTTGATGATATTTGCAAATTTATGTTGCAGCTGTGCTGTCTCCCCCATTCGTCGGCTGAGCCGGAACGGCAAGCCTCAGCTTTGTCAAACGTGAAGACAAAGCTCCGGAATAGGCTAAAAAGGGAAAGTTTTACTGCGATGATGCACACAAAACAAATGGTTTTCAGAAATAATGAAAATGGGGGAGTAGCGATTTGGTCCATACCACCGCAGTTAGTGTCAAGAATATCAAGTTGGAAACCAAGAGAACCTTCTATAACTGTTCATGAGGAGATTATAGATTTTGTGGACTACGAGGAATAATTCAGATTGTTTTTATTTTCTCCTGTCATTTCTTGAAGCACTCACAAGGCGAACAACATTGTTGAAATATCGAATGTGAATGAAGGTTCGTCCAGGCATACAATTGGATGTAAAAGTGTCTACCACTTTTCCATTCGAGGGAAGTTTCGTTACCATAAAATAGTTGCCACGATTACTTCTTTGCCCCTGTTTGAATTGCGTGTCTGGATGCGCCTATTTCATATCATCTGGGAGGTTGGATTTTTTTTCGTCTTCATGGAAACTGACAGAAAGGATATGTCTTTTTTTTTATCCTGTATTTGAAGATTTTTCATATGCTTGCTAAAATTGATATGTGATTCGTTCTAACAACTGATCTCGAGAAGATAAACATTTTAATTAATAAGTTTCTATAAGGATGCTAATCTCTAGGTAGTAAAATAAATAGTTTTATGCCGGAAGTTCATCATCAAAAAGAGGTGTCCGGCTCAAAACAATGCTAGAACCATCTGAATTTTTGTCTTGACGGCAGTTTCTTGTTTGTCAGGCACCAAAACTACCAATAGCAGTATGCTGCAGTCAACTCAGACAGTAAATTACTGTGTAATATACAAAGCTGCACAAAAAAACAGAAGGATCGATACATTTTAGGTTCTTGAGCAATTAATATGTGCCAGAACAGCATCCCGCAAGGAGATGGCAAGAAAAAGCCGTCAAGCAAAGACAAAGCTTACTAGGTAGGGAGTCGATAGCAATCCGTTTCCGGTAGAATCTTTTCTCTTAACAAGATACTGTAGGACTGGTGAGACGGCCGTTGCCCTTTTGAATTCACTTCTTGCAGGTGGAAACGAACAACTGTTGTCCGACTCGGTCAGGTCTGTAAGAACTGATTTGAACAAACAGGACAGTAGCTTATCGACTGGTGAAAATTCGCAGCAGGTTGTTGTTCTCCGATTGTTGTGACCGACCCCCTTCGAACTGAAATAGTCTAGTAACAGACTTATGAAGGAGTCATAAAAAAGAGACCGTTCAAGGTGGATATTGCTTCTGTACTGCGCAAGCTCGCTTCTACCCTCAACCAATCAGAAGTAGCTCCTTGCTTTTTAGGGGAAAGAAATATTTCACTTCCAGTACCTCCAACGAATCGAAAAGCCTATGCAGTGACATCAGTAGTTTTAATCAAAAAAGATTAAATAATATTCGAGTGACAAGCGACAGCAGAAGGTATATTTGAAGGAAAAAGAAAGAAAAGAAAAATAGAGGAAAAATGAGAAATGAGGAAAAAAAGGAAAAGACACCGTGAAAATTCTATTGATTATCCTCCTACAGGAAAAATCGATGCTAGAAGATAGGCGTGCGGTGGCAGCCACACGCGCAAAAAAAATATTTGGAGCATTTAGTATAAACAGATACGATTGAGTAAATTTTTCTTTTCAGATTTAGTAAATTCTTCCAGACCAGGGTGGCAACCAGGATTTCCACCCTTGAACCATCAGGCATCGATTTTTACTATAGGAGGATAATCGATAGGATATCCACAATCATTTTCCTTATTTCTTCTTTTTTTTCTTTTTTCCTCTTTTCTTTCGTTTTCATAGTATGATTGAAAATTCCGTAAACCTATAAGTTCAAAAATAATTTTTATTATTATTTGGATGTACTACTGGATAGGCTTCATATTCCAGATGCGGTGTATCCAAGACGTCAAATAATAGTCTGGAATCTTAGATTCTGGAAATCCTGCTGGTGAAGCCCGGCTTTAAATTTATCAATGATCTTCAGGTCATAAAATTCAGATATATTGAAAAATTAAAAAATAATCAACGAAAATAAACAGCTACAACTCATATTCACGATATTACTCATATCCACTTATATTCAGGCGACGGAGTGCTTAGAATCTGAGGCGTGTTTGAAAGTGATGGCTTTTGAAATTTGTCCCCCAGTTTCCGTTTTTAAATTTGAAATCTAAACCCTTCAATTTCGCATTTTTAAGAGGATATTTGCCACTTTTAAAACACTAATTGGGTTGGTCTTTAAATAAGGAATAAGCTGCTTACAAAGATTTCTGGCAAATTTTAAAGCAATTAGTTAAGGATTTTTTTTTTAACTGAATTTTTCTGGATTCTCTCTCGTTCGTATTCAAGGGAATCAAAAACCAATACAATATATGTCACTTCAAAACGGAAATGACGTAATCGGCTAACGGTTTAGTTGTAATAATATGTAAATTAAAAAGTGCGCCTCAAATTGGACTAGGTGTTGCCAAGAAAAAGAAAACTTATATAACATACAATAATTAGTTAAAAAAAAAGCATTGTGTCAGTCGTCTTCAGTTCAGGCAAATCATACAAATTGAGAAGTAAGAAGAAAAATATGTAGTCACAATTTAAAAAAAAGTCACACTTAAAAGGCTTTAATTGTCCTCGGCCTCATCCGAATTTAAAGTATCCACTAGTGTCGAATTCTGACTGAAGGGATCTACATGTTTCCATTTCTTGATAGCCCGAGTCAAATCGCTGGGAATCACCCAGTAATGTACTCCACTTGATGACCTGAGAACAAGTTGCTTCGTTTTGATCAGGGACGAAAAACTCGAGACATTTAACCTATTCTGGTTTTTAGTTTTGATGACCGACAAAATCAAGAACTGTTTCTTTGCCCCAGCACTTGAATGGGCCAAGCTGCAGAGAGTCAGAAATATCTTGGGCAGTATGGAAAAAGTTCGTTTCCAGTAGCGTCTTTAAAAAGGGACAAGGCTAACTAACAAACGTAGCAGCTGTTATGAGAGTGGGAAAATTTTTTGAAAATAAATTAAGCCGGCATACCAGTCCTCCTTTTAAATAGTTTGCCTTTCAAAGCGAGTATCAAGAAGAAGCCGAGAAAAAAGTAGAAATTTTTAAGCACTAGGGTTGACGCGAAATCGCTAAAATGAGAGCAATAGTAGCCATAATATCTAACGTAATTGAAATCAGATTTTTTAATGAATGGACCCTAATTTTTTTCCCTGAAGTCATGGAAAATAACAAAAATTTTCTTTAGCCTACTATAAATCATGAGTTTTTACTAGGTTTCGGTAAATATACTAGATCCTCTAAATTGTTTACTAGATCTAGTAAAATCCTACTGACGGTAGCAACCCTGGCCCCTGATAGCAGGTTTTATACTAATAGTGAAAACTATATTCACCTGATCTGATCTGCATAAATGCATATTTCAAGCTGTGGCCTGAGATCAGAGCTACCATCCTTCAAGGCTCATCAGCTTTACAAAAGTTGTTAGTTTTTTTTTCAAGTTTTCTATAACGTAATGGAATTGTAAGTATTATTTATAACAATTCAAATATATTATTTTTTCTAAATTAATATAATTTTAATAAATAAAAATTAAAGAAAAATAATTTTAAACACAACCATTGATTGAATTATAACTCATAAAATGTTGATCATAATACAAATTTACAGAATTCACCTTAAATATAGCTGAAAATGATATGAAACACATACTTAGTGAATAAATTAACCGAAACAGAGAGTTGCAACACAAACAATGTGACTAAAAAGATATTTAACAACAAGAAGTTTCTACATTATTTTTTCTGTTTTTAAATGTGGTCTACTACGTAGATACTTTGATCAGTCTGATTAAAGCACATAAAAGTAATTTCACCATCCATTAGCATGAGAAGGTCATTTTTCATAAAGAAGAAAAAATTGGATTCATGTAAGGTAGGCTACGCAGAGGGTCATCCAAGTCAGGGTAGGTCATAAGATTAGAGCAGGGCACCTTCTTGGTTAAGGATTTAGAAATCTTTGGAAATTCGTCTACCTTTAGAATTGAAAGAAACGTGAAGGAGGTTTAATTTTGGATCAGCTGTTGTCATCATGAATGAGGGGCTACGTAATTCGACTGACTAGTATACTTTTCTAATATTTTACCAGAGTCTATATATAGTAGTCTAATTATAAGAAAAGCGACTGATAGCATTATAGAAACAACTTTGTACGATAAGTTTATGCTGAAATTATAAGTACTTTTGGAACTTGTCAATTATATCGACCCCACTCAAATAGTGAAGTTAGGTTAATCCTAATGAAATATACCAAAATATGATGAAAATATAATACTTTAGAAAAAATACTTATGGAAACTACAACACACAATTATGGAAAGCAGGCCGCACAGAACGCATTATATTGAATACCTAACCTAACCAACTCTATATATAAAGTATTTAATTAAGACATAACTGTATAGTTGTTTATCTCACTGAAACTAGACTAACTATATCCAAATTTAGATAGAAAAACCGGTTTTAAACCAATCAAACGGATCAAACTTTTTGGTGAGGTCGATATAATTGACAAGACTTTCATGTAGTCTCATGCAAAACATCTTATAAATATTTTGAGCGGTTAACAGCTTCATTTTTAATTCACATATGGAAAGAAAGAATAATAGGCAGCGCAAAAGCGCTGCTTAAGCAAATTAAATAAAAAACAAATTTTTTAATTGAAAATAAGGAGCGACAGTAAAACTTAAAACGAATAGAAATTATTCCTTATATGAAAGGGGTATCCCTCCTCAACGCCTCGCTCTTTATGCTGAAGTTTTTTATTGTTGAAAAAAGTAGAGCTGTGAGAAAAAGTCAAACTCTAACGTCCGTTTTTTTTTGTAAGTTAGAGTTGACTAGCAGGGGAATAATGTTTTGAGTTTTAAGTCGTTCAGAAAAAAAAATATTCGTTGGCCCTTCTTAGGGTCCATTTTTGAGACAAAGAATTTATTTTTTGTTTGTGATATCTGAAAGCCCTTGAATCAATCAAGGTTTTCAGACGAGAGTTTCATGAAAACGAAAAAATATTCTACTTCTCTAGTTTTTGGAGTTATATGCCCTAGTTCAATATTTGATTATGCATGTGAGTTCATCTGGCCTAGGAGCTCACGGTTATAAGTTTCAAGTCGTTAAGAGAAAAATGGTTTTCGTTAAGAGAAAAACCACTTTCTGGAGAAACCAATCTTTTTTTTCTCTCTTTTCCATGTGCAATGGGTCCTCTTGGCCCAATGATATAAGTGTGAAATATATATATATATATATATATATATATATATATATATATATATATATATATATATATATATATATATATATATACATATATATATATATATATATATATATATATATATAATATATATATATATATATATATATATATATATATATATATATATATATATATATATATATATATATATATATATATATATATATAATATATATATATATATATATATATATATATATATATATATATATATATATATATATATATATATAATATATATATATATATATATATATATATATATATATATATATATATATATATATATATATATATATATATATATAAACTTTTTCACATGCTTGACCAATGGTCTACATAAGGCATGTGCCGATCTCGTGATTCTCTGTTTTCAGTTAGGAGTGCTAAAATCGCACTCCCTTACTGGGGGTAAATCGTCCAACGCTTGCCGTAGTTTCTCCAAAGATTTTAGTCCAGATTTTAGATATCTACGGAAAAAATCGACGATCTGGGAAAAAGTTGCAATATAAATGATTTTTACAACATTTTGTAGAGAAAGAAATTCTGTACAGTATACCAAAAGTCCCCAAGAATCCCCTTGGCGGAACAGAGTGAAAAAGGGGGGAAAGGGGAAAATCCAGTGGAAAACTCGAAAATGTACGACCGGTAGTTTTAGATGCTGAGAATGGCGTTCCTGATGCTCTTGGGTCCAAGAAGATCGAATATGCGTTTTTTATTGCTGTGTAATAAGTTGTTCCCCCGTTTCCCAACTTACAGGGGGAAAAGTGGGTGTAAATAAAGATCCTGTACAGCAGTCTACTTGTTCTCTGAGGTTTCCCAGCGCGAGAAGAATGTATATGTTACTTTGATTGCTCTGTCATTAGCCTTCCCCCCCCCCGCCATTTTTCTGTTACAAGGGAAAAAGAGGGGGAAATCAAGATATCCTCTAAAAGGAAAAGATAGTCAGACGGCTCTACAGTATTTGGAGAGGAAAAAAAGGTCTATCAACTCGGTTTTAAAACCCTATAACACGGTTTTGACGAGAGTTTAATATCCTATTCCGTGGTGCTTCTCTTTTCCTGTTTGCTGGAGATTCGTTACCTACTGGTAGGTTCAATTAGTCAAGCAGTAATGGAGGCTTGTTGTCCCCGATCTTTGCTCGCTCCTTTACAAGTATACCTTGGAGACCAGCTACACCAGCAATCTCATTCATTTTTTCTCATCTACTAGATAAATAGGCTAGGTTTTTCTACTTCTTACTAAGAAGTGCTTCGATTCGAGCGTTCTGCCGCAGTAACTCATGGTACAGAATTTCCAGGGATGACTTCTAAAACCTTCACCCAGTTCATTGGCGACAATGTCGACCACGACATTTGCACTATCGACGGAAAAGGTACTTTTCATGGGATGGGCATGCTAGCTGCTGCCACACCAAGGCTACCCAAATTTCGAATCATAATTCAAAGAGCAGTTGTAAACCTTGAAGTACTCCAGCAGGTTGGACAAGTGCCTTTCTTTTTCTACAACAAAGCCAACAGGAGAACAGTCTTGTGTACAAACCCATCCCGACCATCATCTTCGACGACAAGATCGATGGCATTGACCTATTATGGCATGCAAGCTGGATACATGACACGAAACGGGTCGGATGGAGTTGATTTATGCAAGCAATTCAACCTGGGTCACACAAAGGCACTTCGTTGATTGTTTTTCTGCCTATGATCGACAATAATCCCTCCGGTCTATCTTGTGTATACACGACCTTACGTTTTATCTCCGATAAAGCACGCCAGCACGGAATGGTACCAGTTGTTACTTTCAACTATCCTTTGTATATGAAAGTGGTGAATATCATCAATGCTGAGCCTACTGATAGTCCTCTCAAGGCAGCAGTTCCAATGATCGGTGGTCTCCATTGCCGTATGAGCTTTCTTGGAGCGATCGGGCACTTGATGACAAAAATAGGAATAAAAGAATTGCTTGAATGCCTATATGCCTGTAACACCATTAAGCATATCCTTAGCGGTAAGGCTGTTTCAAGACCATGAGAGCGCACGAGCTTATAGATTCAGCATTGCAAATCATTTTTATTTGCAAATCGTATGATTTCGACTGCACAGATGACATACGTAAGAGTCATCAAGACTTTGCAGAAGATTCGGCAATATGTATGGCTCTACAAAATGAGGAAGTAACCCTTGAAGACGCATCCAACGCATACGTAGTGCGTCAAATCCAAACACGAATAATGTTTCAAGACACGCTGCAGAATGACAGGACTGCAAAATATGGCTTCAGTATTCAGAAATGTTCGGAGTGCTAAAGAAAGCCATCAGAGCAGAACGGACTGGAAACTGGGTGCAATATCTTCAAACACTCTCTGAGATGCTCCCTTACTTTGCAGCTGCAGGCAACAACGTATATACAAAATCGGTGAGAATAATTCTTCAGCAAATGGAAGATAACCAGAAGCTGCATAAAGACATCGCGGATGTGATGTTTGTCATTCGAAGAAGCGATATATTTTGCGCTGGGCTCTCTTCCGACGTAGTAATTGAGCAAGTTCTGATCAGGTCACTTAAAACAAGAATGGGACTCACGAGGGGAAATGGAATGAGGGAGATGCAAAGGTTGATCTGGACAATGTGAGCTTATGTTAATGAGCTTATGCAATCTCTCATCAGCGTTGAGTACGTGTCATCTGACCAACACGTTTCCATACCAGCTCGGATAGAAAGGACGTAAAGGCTTTAGTAGCGTTTTTGAGCAGTTCTGTCCATACAACAACTGCACTCAATTGCGCAATATATCGAATGGTATGACAGCAGCAAGGGATGTCAACATGGATGCAGCAAAGGCGACAGGAAAAGAAATTCTGAAGTCAATGGACGACGCCGATGCCGATCGCTACATCTTCTAGCGCAAAAGCAAAGTGATTACGATGGCCTATTAAGGCAACATTTTCTAAGCTGACGATGAAAACATAAAAATTGACACAAATCATCTGTTCTAACGTCTTGCAGCAGCGGCAACTACAGCCGGAGGGGATATGGAAGAGGCCCTCAGATTCAACTCTCTAGCTAACCTACTGCCCTTTTCGAATCATCAAGCCTGCCACCACAGCCAGATAAAGCGGAGCTAGCGAAAGCTATTTGGAAATTAGCAAAGGCAGAGCCTGTGAACGTCCTATCAAAAGAGCCGGAAAAATACGTGATCGATTGCAGATGGCTGCTCCAGCATATTCCATGGAGAACAGGAAAAACTTTCGAACAGATTTGCAACAGTTACGTTTCATTCGTGACACAGAAGTATTCAAATGCTTCCGTCGTCTTTGATGGTTACACTTCAGGTCCGTCTACCAAAGATGTCCCTTAGGTTACACGAACGAAAGGTATCCAGAGTCCGACAATCGATTTCACAATGAGTGTGAAGGAAAAAGTAGGACTTCTTGCGGAATCCCAACAATAAGCAGAACATTTTTCGAGCTATTGGTAAGAAGGTTGTCCAAGCCGGCCTCACTTTCCTTTATGCAGAGAGAGATGCGGTCGTTCTGATTGTATTTACAGGTGTTAATGCGGCCAAGGAATGGGTAACCACAGTAGTCGGGAACGACACTGATTTATTGATTCTTCTCCTCCGTCACCTGCCTCCGGAAGTCAGGGATCTCTACTTCGAAACCAGTACCAAGTCAAGAGTGCTTTCAACTAAATACTGGCATTTCAACTTTATCAAAAGATCACTGGGACAGATTTGTCGCTCTATTCTTGTTGGCCACGTTTTTCGTGGTTGCAACACGAAGTCCCGTTTGTTTTGGATAGGAAAGCAGGCTGTCCTGCCATTCCTGAAAAGCCATGACGAATTTCGGAATAACTGTGAAGTATTCATTAATTCGCGTTCTAGGAAGGAAGAAGTCCAGCAAGACGGTGAAAATATTTTGCTGTTTCTACAAGGCTAAGAAAGGGGAGGATCTCAGGAAAGCTAGGTATAGAGTTTTTCTTGGAAAACTGAACAGCTCAAAGACATCAACCTATGTGAACCCAGAGAGACTTCCACCAACTCCATCGGCTGTGAAATTTCATTCTTATAGAGTCTTCTATCAGGTAATGGAATGGCGCAATACTGCGTCAGAACTCAACCCGAAAGACTGGAGTTGGCGATTACGTGACGGACGCCTCACTCCAATCATGATAGACATCGGACCTACTTCGCCTCATCTGCTAAATGTGACTCGTTGCAGCTGCAAGCGTTCCAACTGTGACAGTCAACGCTTTAGTTGCCAAAAAATGGATTGCCTTGCACACTTGCTTGCAAAGACTGCCAAGGGATTGCGTGTTCCAATAAAGATGTTTTTGTTGATAGCGATGAAGAAGATGTTGTGTACAAATCTTGATCTTATCCTTTTTAGTTCAATAAAAACCACAATTATTTTTTGCTGTGATTGCCAAAGTTACCTGAATTGTTTCATTTTTTACATTTAATTTTGTCTTATGTTTCTATTATATAGTCGAAGTAAATTTGCCCCCGTACTCCGAATGCCTGATGGATTGTCTCCCCTACTGTGAAAACACTGTAGAAAAGCAAGATACGAATCTAATACTATGTTTTTTTCAATCATCGTGTCAAAAAACCTTGGGGGCAACATTTTGACCAGCCATATCGCACAACTCTTGAGGATAATGTTTTACCCCTCCCCCTCCTCCGCTAAAGGGGGAAATCAAACCAATTCCAGCAATAAAACAACACAACTTTCTTTTTTCAATTTGTTAGCGCAGAAAAAGAGCAGACGTGAAATTCGGGCACACAATAAATATGCTCCTAAATTTTTCCAATTTTTCCCCTTTCTTCCTGTTTTTTACCCTTTTCCGCCAAAGGGATTTTTAGGGACTTTTGATATGTTTTACAGAATTTTTTTCTCTACAAGACGGTGTAAAAATCTTTCGAGAATTTCGTAGATTTACTGGACTATTTTCCCAGGTGCCCTTTTCGAGCTGGGTCAAATCTTGCTGAACTTGCAGAGTCACACGGGAATGTTGTGGGAACTAAGGGAGTTCTAAGATTGGCAGGGTTCAGTCTTCTGACGCTTCTCTTGTCCTCCTCCCAGATTCCTCCATTTACCCATTTGGAACTGCATGCTTGTTTACAAGCTTGTTACAGTTTGCTGTTGAGTTTACAGAGTCGCACCACAGACCCACGTACCAAATCAAAGATCAGAGACACCAGAACTCGATCATCTGCCCTAAAATACCCCAGATTAAATACCCCAAAATACCAAAAAGTCCAAATCCCTTTTTTGTTCCAATTTCTGGGGTGATCGTGCTTCAAATTAATTTTTAGTTAATATCCCCTTGTTTTAGGGACTTATAACTATGAGCTTTTTCTAACCAGCGACAAGAAATTTTTTACCCATCTTCGGGCCTGCTAATACCATTCTCTATCCCAACAAAGTGTTTGAATCGCTAAGCGAAGGCAAAAATTATTGAAATTTCGAGCCAGTGATAAAAATGTCTGGACTATTTTTCGGACCCTATTGGGGGTTGGGCATGTGTCCGAGCTAAGAAAAATATTTGGCCCTCCTTCGAGCCCTATGGTTCAAGGACTCAGGAAAACAAGTTTCAAGCTGATTCAAAAATCTTGTTGTCCCAAAAATCTTTTTAGGGTCCCATTTCTTAGGGTTTTATGCTCTGAATCTAAATTTGTTTTTGTAAATTAGTGTCCTCTTGGCCTGTGCATTTACCGTTTGAAGTTGTGCAGCTGTCCATGAAAAATTGACCATTTTTTGGCCATTTGCAAGGCTTCGTCATGGAAGGAACCAATATCACTCTCCTTTTTTTTCTGTATTGGGGTACCTTTAGCCCATGGATCCTAAAATTAGGTATCGAGCCATTAAGATAAATATTTTTTACGCTTTTTTAGGGCCCTATGTGTTGAGCCTGTTCCTTCAAATGCATTATTTTGTATGTTAGTTTAGTCTTGGTCTAAGGACTTACATTTGTTAGTTTTAAACTACTCAGGGGCAAAATTTTTTCGGCCTACTTTTGGAGACCTCTTACATCATCCCTCCCCTCCCAACAAAAATGAGACCTTCTTAGCCCTGACAACAGTTTCGCAAAGTTTCGAGTCAATCGCTTTGAACGCAAGATCAAGCCTGCCCCTTTTTCACACCCTAAAACCCATCTATACATAATCTGGAAATTGCATAAATTGCAACACTTCCTCATGGGCTTTGGAGGGGGGAGGGGGTATGTCATCCCCAGAGGCACATTTATTAGATAATTTAGCTATTTTTAGAAAAATAACAATCTAAAAATTTAATCAAATATTTTGGGGGATGGGGAGTGTCCCTGATAGTAAAAAGGGCACCGGAGGGAGGCCGCTTGCTCTCCAATCACTTTCGATCTTTAAAAAGGGTACTAGAACTTCCAAGTTACAGTTGTATTTATCCACTCCCAAGTTTCAGTGACCAACCTTCCACTCAAAGTTGTCGAACAGAAATAAAACATGAAAGACAAATAATGGTTCCTTCCTAAGACAATGTTAGTTCGTTGCATCTTATATAAATTAATTTAACATAAGTTGGGCGCAAAACCCCTATGCCTTCCCAAGGCCAGAACAAAATTTGCACTTTACTGAAAAAAATATAAATGTTTTTAAATTTTATGACTTTAATAAATCAAATAATATTAACATTTTGATTGCTAAATATCAGTATATATATATTAAACTGACAATGCACATTCATTTGCATTTTTTCAGTAAAGTGCAAATTTTGTTCTGCCCTTGGGAAGGCAGAGGGGTTTTGCGCCCAACTTATGTTAATTTCTGCTCGTTTTGAGTTTGACTCGGTCATTTATTGTAATTTCTGTTCGTTTTGGGTTTCATTTATTTATCAATGCTGATTTGTGGTAGTTTCACGCTTGGTAGATTATTTGATTTTATTTTTGCTCATTTTTTGTTTAATGGAGTTCTTTACTTTTCTTTGAAAAACTTATTTTGTGGAAAAGGTTTTTTTAATTAATTTCTGTTCCTTTTATATTGACATAGTCTTTTCAGGGAAAAAGAAAATAATATTTTAAATCTTTTCGTTTTAAGACTTTATAGTTTGGCCTGCTATCTATATGCTGGAGAAACATTTTCAGCAATTTTTAACAACATACACCCTTTTATAAATCCGGACACAAATATTACCGGTTAGTTTAGTTTCATACCTCCTCTAGTTAACCTGAAATGGAAATCTTGATACCAGTCGCAAAAATACCTCAGTCGTTTTTGGGATACTGCTGAGATGCCTTATTGGGAATTAGAATTATCACAGTGCATTTTGATTTAATCTTAAGGCAACATTTAGTTTTTAAACATAATGGGCAAATGGGAGGGTGGGTGTGGGAGGTTGGGAGTGGAAGGGGGATTAGTTGCCCTCCAATCACTTTCGACTATTAAAAAGGGCATCAGCCATTTCTATTTTCAATCGAATGAGCCCTTTTCAAAGTTCCCACGACAACTTCTTCGATACGAAGTGCACTGGTCTAAACAACAACAACAACAAAAAATATCACTAATCATTCTCGACTATTAAAAAGGGTACTAGACCTTTGAATTTCAAATCGCCCTTTATCAATTTTCTACGACAAAGATTTCAATAAAACCTTATATGCCCCCAGGCAAAACTTATAACCCTTGCCCTGAGGGTTTTGGGGGAGTGTCCTCCTCAAAAACATATTTTCTATCTGGAAATCAACTACGCTGAACAAAATGGCTAATTCAAAATTTTGATTCGATGTGTTTGGGGCGACGATGGGCGTTGGAGGGGGGCTATTTACCCTCTAATCACTTTCGACTATTAAAAAGGGCACTAGCCCTTTGAATTTCCAATTGAATGAGCTTTTTTTGAAGTTTCTACGACAATGCCTTCTATAAAAACCTTATATGCCCCCAGGGCATAACTTAAAACCCTTGCCCTGAGGGCTGTGGGGGAGTATCCTCCTCAAAAACATATTTTCTATCTCGAAATCAACTACGCTGAACAAAATGGCTAATTCAAAATTTTGATTCGATGTGTTTGGGGGAATGATGGGCGTGGGAGAGGGGGCTAGTTGCCCTCCAATCACTTTCGACTATTAAAAAGGGCACTAGCCCTTTGAATTTCCAATCAAATGAGCCTTTTTTTGAAGTTTCTACGACAATGCCTTCTATAAAAACCTTATATGCCCCCAGGGCATAACTTAAAACCCTTGCCCTGAGGGCTGTGGGGGAGTTTCCTCCTCGAAAATGTATTTCTATCAGGAAATCTACTACGCTAAACAAAATGGCTATCTCAAAATGTTGATTGGATGTTTTTGGGGGAATGATGGGTGTAGGGGGGGGGCTAGTTGTCCTTTAATCACTTTAGACTACTAAAAAGGGCACTAGCCCTTTGAATTTCCAATCAAATGAGCCTTTTTTTGAAATTTCTACGACAACTCCTTCTATAAAAACCTTATATGCCCCCAGGGCATAACTTAAAACCCTTGCCCTGAGGGCTGTGGGGGAGTGTCCTCCTCAAAAACATATTTTCTGTCTTGAAATCAATTATGCAGAACAAAATGGCTATCTCAAAAGTTTGATTGGACATTTTTGGGGAAATGATGGGCGTGGGGGGCTAGTTGCCCTACAATCACTTTCAACTATTAAAAAGGGCACTAGCCCTTTGAGTTTCAAAGGGCGCTAGCCCTTGACTTTCCAATCGAATGAGCCTTTTTCGAAGTTTCTACGAAAACTCCTTCTGTAAAAATCTTATATGCCCCAAGGACATAGCTTAAAACCCTTGCCCTGATGGTTGCGGGGGAGCGTCCTCCTAAAAAATATATTTTCTATCTTAAAATCAAGTACGCTGAACAAAATGGCTATCTCAAAATTTTGATTGGATGTGTTTGGGGAAATGATGGGCGTGGTGGGTGGGGTTAGTTGTAATCCAATCACTTTCGACTATTAGAAAGGGTACTAGCCCTTTGAATTTCCAATCGAATGAGCCTGTTTTGAAGTTTCTATGACAACGCCTTCTATAAAAATCTTATATGCCCCAGGCCATAACTTAAAACCCTTGCCTTGAGGGTTGTGAGAGTGTGTCCTTCTCAAAAACATATTTTCTATCTGGAAAACAACTACGCTGAACAAAATGGCTATCTCAAAATTTTTATTGGATGTGTTTGGAGGAATGATGGGCATGTGGGGGGGGGGGCTAGTTGCCTTCCAATCACTTTCGAATATTAAAAAGAGCACTAGCCTTTTGAATTTCCAATCGAATGAGCCTGTTTTGAAGTTTCTACGACAACGCCTTCTATAAAAACTTATATGCCCCCAGGGCACAACTTAAAACCCTTGCCTTGAGGGCAGTGGGGGAGTGTCCTCCTCAAAAAAATATTTTCTATCTGGAGGTCAACTACGCTGAACAAAATGGCTATCACAAAATTTTGATTGGATGTATTTGGGGGAATGATGGGCGTGGGGGGGGGGGGGGGCTAGTTGCCCTCCAAGCACTTTCGACTATTAAAAAGGGTACTTGCCCTTTGAATTTCCAATCGAATGAGCCTGTTTTTAAATTTCTACGACAACGCCTTCTATAAAAACCTTATATGCCACCAGGGCATAAATTAAAACCCTTGCCCTGAGGGTTGTGGGGGAGTGTCCTCCTCAAAAACATATATTCTATCTAGAAATCAACTACGCTGAACAAAATGACTGTCTCAAAATTTTGATTGGATGTGTTTAGGGGAATGATGGGCGTGGGGGGGGGGGCTAGTTGCCCTCCAATCACTTTCGACTATTAAAAAGGTCACTAGCCAATCCCATTTCCAATTGAATGAGCCCTTTCCAAAGTTTCTATGACAACTCCTTCGATACGAAGTGCCCGGGTATGGAGAAAAAAAAACAAAAAACAACACATTGTGCCCACATCTTTCTCTACTTAGGCAGCGCTAGCGCGCTGCCTATGATAAAAAAAACTCAAGTTTTTTCAACTGAAGTACGGAGCAACATCAAAACTTAAAACGTAGAGAAATTATTACGATTGTGAGGGGTGTTGCCCCATCCTCAATACCTCACTCTTTACGTTGAAGTTTGGCTTTTTGTCCAAATTCTTTAAGAACGACTCCTGAAACACAAGGCCTGTTTATTTAGAGTAATAAGCTTTTTTAAAAATTCTAAAAAAAACTTAGCATAAAGAGTGCAGTATTGAGGATGGGGCAACCCCCCTCATATACGTACTAGTTTCTGTACGTTTTGACTTTTGATGTTGCTCCTTACTTTCAGTTGAAAAAACTTGTCTTCTCTGTTTAATATATGATCGTTTTCAAATATTGCCAGGAAATCAGCCTCCCCCTCAATGCAAAATTCTTTCCCCTCACGGAATATCCTTTCGTGAAAAGTTCTTCTTGCGTAAAATAGCACTCTCCCCTCCCACAAGGAAAATTCCCCAGGAAAAATCCATTCTAGCTAAAAGTTCCACCGGAAAATTTCTTGCGGACAATTTTGGCGGAAAGTTTTTTCTTAGCACACTTTAATTTGAAAAAGACTTCTGTTTGTTTTTACAATAATGCCGGAAATCCCTTCTCCGTGAAAAATTATTCCCGAAATTATCCCCCACCCTTTAGTAGAAAGTTGCTCTCGCAGCCCTCTGGGGATTTATCACGAGGAAAACTCCCCAATGGAGAATTTTCTCCGTGAAAAAACCCCCTAGCTACAGAAAGATACTACAGACAATTCCATCCCAGTAAAAATTTCTCCTTGGACAATTTCTCGTAACATATTCACAAGTAAAATTGAGTCAGCAACGAGAAAGTATGACATAAAAAAATAATTTCTTATAGGAACTCTAGCAAATTCCCCCGGTGTAAAATTTTCCTTAGAAAGTTGATCCCCTGGAAACTTCCCTCCCCTTGTATAATTATCCCCATCGAAAATCTCCCCAGCAGGAAATTCATCTCCCCCCTGAAAATACAGGGGGGAGACAATAGGCGAAACAATAGGTAATGTAAACAATAGGCGAATTTCAGGATTTACAGACCTCTCTCCAGTGTCTGTTGGGGTTCATGTGATCCCCAAGGGCATAGTTACTGGGCTTTTCAACTATGTTGAAAAAAAAATGCTATCTCAAGATTTTCATCGGACTACTTTGAGGAAAGCAGGGGGTGGGAGGGGGGCTATTTGCCCTTCAATCTTTTTGGTCATTTAGAAAGGGCACTAGCGCTGCTAATGTCAGTTAAATGATCCCTTTCTTGATATCCTAGGACTATTGGCTCGATATGATCACCCCTGGAAAAAAACAAACACATCCGTGATCTTTCTTCTGGCACCAACTACAAAACTCCACATTTTTGCAGATGGGAGCTTGAAAATTGTACAACAGGGTTTTCAGATACTTTGAATCTGATTGTGTGACTTTCATTAAGATTCCTTGACTTTTAAGGGGTGTTTTCTCCCGTTTTTCGAAAATTAGGCCAAATTTATCAGGCTCGTAGCTTTTGACGTGTAAAACTACACTTGATGAATATTATATATTTGGAATTAGTATAATCAGCAAATTCTTTTGATATATCTATTGATATCAAAATTCCATTTTTTAGAGTCTCGGTTACTGTTGAGCCGCATCGCCCCTTACTTACAGTTCTTTACTATGAACTGTTCGATGCTTCGTGCCGTAGAGTTTTCATATACTGGGCTACTATTTTGTTTGAAACTTTTAGCTTTTGTTTAATAATTTAACAGCTCTGTATTTTTCAACTGTGAATTGTTATTTTTCTTTTCAATTAGTTACCTCCTTGCTAACCCTGTAACTAGGCCTACCCAGATATTCCAGAAAAAAAAATATTAACTACATTTATCCGTGCTATCAGAACTCTTCTTCTAATTTTCTAAATGTCAAGAAGATATTAAGATTAAATGTTCCATTATTTTTAACATATCTAATTAAATTGTCATTAACATTTCAATATTTCATTAACTTTTAAAATAACATTTTGTATTTAATATACTAAATATTTCATAGGTTTGCAGAGTTTAAATGGCATCTTTTTACTATCCTTATTTAATACACAAGTTACTCGAGTCGTTAAATAATATGATCAATTGCCCGTCTTCTTGTTACCAGAGAAGACGGGCAATTTCAAGCAAATTCATCGTTTAAGGGTTGATTTTGAATTGAAGTTATCAAGTATTTTGCAGTAGGTTGCATAGGTTGCATCAAGACATGGCTAATTGTAGACAGAGAAAATCCAAGACAGATAGTCCAAGTAATTGAGAGGCAAATCTTTAAATGGCTGGGGCACGGGTAAATGGTGGGAGTATGCATGACTGTTATTGGACACATACTTGTTTGTTAGTTTTTGGAAAGGCATGCGTGCCTAGAGTCTCAGGCATGTTAACCAAGAATTTAAAATTGACATAAGACCGTTAGATTGCCTGTAATGAGAGGCAAACAAGGCAATCCCGCCTATGGTCTTAAGAAGGTTGACGAAAAATTTAGAGTTAACATAGGACCATTAATTTGCAACATAAATTCACAACAATTTCACAGCATTAAACTTAAATGGTATTTTGTTTTTAGTGCAATGTTTTGAATCTGCCATCCCGGGGTAGTCTCCTTTCGCCTATGTCCCTCTCCTGTCTTAAGTTGTCAGGATTTTTTTTTTTTATTTTGCCTTGTTTTTGTTATTTTTGTGTTTTTGGTGGATTTTGTTTTTTCAAATGATTGGTCTTCGTTACGAGCGTAGCTCCCTTTGGCTATGTTTGAATATTTTTTTTTCTGTTCCTTGTGTCAAACAAAAATATTGAATCTTTGACAAGGTTTTACTATCCTTTAATTATTTTTTCGAATTTGCTTTAACACCGAGTAATTTTACCCTAGAATCCAAAGCCTAGAAAATTCAAGAAAAAGATTGCCCTGAATATAAATTAGATTTTTCAAGGCACTTTTTATGGATTAGCTAAGGTGAACAGAAATTACTTTTCGAGTTCCTTTAGAGCGACTTTGAAATTGAGCAGCCTTGTCTATAGGGATTATCGAAACTCCCTGCAGGGCTTTTCTAATAATGAATATTTATGCGGTTAAAATTAAAAAAAAAATCATATTATCTTCGAACGAATTGGACGGGAACCCTTTTGTAGGAAAGGGGTATTTGAAATTTTAAAAGAAGCACAGTACTATCGCTAGAAGTCCGCAAAATCGTGATATTCTATTCTTTTAAATATTTTTAAATTCAAATTTTTGTCGTTTTTTTACTTTATGAAATTGAATTTCAAGACTCGAAATACAAACATTTTTTAAGAGTTGATTGCTTCAGATTAGAAGCTTTCTCAGAAATTACTGGAGAAAGGCGGCAATTCTTAGGGAATAAGTTTTCGGATGAATTGAAAAAAAAAACGCAAAAACTGGTGAGTTGTATAAAAAATGTAGAAAACTACAGGGTATAAAAAAAAAAAAACGCTTGAGATTGAGGCACATTTTGTAAAAAAAAAAAAAAAAAAATCCAAGTATGCTCATCAATTTTTGGGGAATTCATGCATCTTAATGTCAGCTACACCGAAACGAATCTTTACAAAGAGCGAGGTTTTTGCTGCTGAATTTTGCAGCTTGAATAGATATTGAAATTCTATTTGATTTTATTTGAATTAGTTAAAACTTTAGTTGCTTAGCAATACATCTGGCTAGTTAAATATGCCACAATTCACCATTAAAGGTCTAACTGAATAATGTAAGCCGTTCTTGAGATATTACTTAGTCATCTTTTTGAAAATTCACAACCTCATAGTTTGTTTTGATTTAGTTCAACATCTGCCTACATATTCCTTAAAAGCTTCACCTTAATAGGCTACTCTTAGCTTGCAAAGTAGCAATGGCTGTAGTAGCAATAGTAGCAGCATGCGCATAGCACCTTAGGTTTCTGTAACATCTTAATACCATCAACCGTTCCTGATGCAATTCTCGTACATCCTCTTAACAATCTATGTGGGCATAGTGTGGTTTGATTTAGTTCCATATAGTTTCAATACATTCTAAATTGTTTGCCTTAATACCCGTAGTTTTAATATCAGCAGTAGTAGTAGTAGCAGCAGAATTAATAGTAGTAGCCTTAGCTTTAGTGGCGGCGGAAGTAGTAGAAGTAGTAATAATAGTAGCAGTAGCAGTAGTTGAACTTTACAAGATCACTGTGACCCAATTTAGAATTAATACTGAAAATTGTTGCTCTTATTTTTACCAACAAGCAATATATTTAAAGAAAAAAACTATAAAAAATAGAAAAAAATATGATTAAGAGGTTGTTTGAGGTTGTTTACAATGTTCAGCACTCTCTTTACTAAGTATTAATTGAGGTTTTAAATGTTAGCAGCCACTTACAGTCATTAAAGAGAATCCACATATAGGGCATACTCGTTTTAGAGGAGGTATGCTCCTAAGGGTTCCGGAATTCTTGAAGTTATAATGGTAAGTGACTGTTCCAGGTATTTTGTATATTTGGTTTCTCTTGAACTTGGCTTAAATTAAATATACGTTAGCTGTAGACATGACTCCTGCTCTCTCGTTGTAAATGTAGCTTAAAATACTTTAAAATATTCAGGAAAAATCCATTAGTATTACCAAGATATACAGAAAAAAAGAAGAAAATGTTGAAGTGCAGCTTGCAACGAAAAATATTTTATAGGGACGGGGGTGATGCTTTCTTCGACCGTCTGAAACAGGAGGAAGGAACAACATTATTTCAGTGTTTTTCGTCACTTTCTTGAATGTAACTAATCTTCCAGGGGACTTACATGATGAATATTTTGATCTAAACATTGAAGTGTAACGAGGTTGTGAAAACAATAACTGTAAAAAAATAAAATCGAAAATTGTAATTATAAGAAAATGTATTTACCATTTGCCAGCTTTAAGGGCCCTCCTCAAGGCCACTCAGCGTGTCCCCAGGTTGCGATAGGGTATGCCCTACAGATATGTAGGGTACCTCCATAGGAGGCACGGACCAAGGGGGACCTTGTCCCTGGGGCCCATAATAGAAACTGGGGTACCTTTGACCGGGGTCATAAATACAGGTGGAGGAGGAAGGAAGCCCCTCAAATGTACACCCAACGGCGTGTCTACACGTCCCGTGAGTAAAAAACCTTCTCCCAGTAATGGGTTAAATTGCATGGTGACGGAGAACCCCATCGCGGGAGGATTCTTTATAGGAGGACAACTGTGGCAGAGCATAACATCCATATCTATGAACAACGGCCTCTGCAAAGGGCTGCCTCGACCTTTTCGGGGTATCTGCAAGACTGGGGACCTTGCGGTCAACTTTATTCCCACTTGAGGAGTAGCGCCCCCCGAGGAAATTATAGGCTAGTAAATGACACAACATTCGCACGGGATTTTGATTAATGGATGATTCTTCTGGGCCTCTTCTTTTTTGAAGGGTGTTTTCGGGCTGAAAAACCTCTTCCAACCTAATTTATCTACTATGGGCTGCCTCCCCGTAGTAGCATAATATTTCCAGGTATGACAATATAATTAATTGGAGGTAATAGACTTGAGACTGTCTGTGCAGGATTTCGACTCTTGTTGATAGAAGAGCATCGCCAAGTGTTCAAAACCATGTTGTGCCCAATGTGGGCCCAGGATTGCGCAAAGCCTCCATTCATACTGTAGGTCCCAGGGACTTTTTGCTGTCTGGTTCTAAGCCAACTTAATCGCTTTGGTGTAGACTTGAGAAGATATGTAATCCCCGTCCTGCAATGGTATCCGGAATCATTACTTTTCCTAAGGCCAAAATAATTTCAATGATTTAAAGAGCATGAAAATTGGAACTTGGAATGTGACGACATTAAAAAATGACTATCATATCAACATTTTGACGGACGAATTCAGACGATTCGAACTGGACTTGTTAGGAGTTTCAGAAACTCATATCCCAGGGGTAGGAAGCATGAAATTAGGTGATATAGAATTTGTTTACTCAGGCAGGAAGGATGGGATACATAGACATGGAGTAGGGCTAATGATGAATAAGGAAGCTGCTCAGTCTTGTTTAGGCTGGGAAGATATTAATAATAAAATACAAATTGCTCATTTTATGACTAAAAAGTTTTGAGTATGAGTTATAGTAGTATATGCCCCTGTAGAACCAACTGACAGAGATGACTCAGGTGAAAATTTATTTACAGTTACTGGAGCAAATGGACATGGTCCCAGGTAGAAATATGACGTTTTTACTAGGAGATTTTAACACCCAGGTCGTTAGAAATAGAGATAGATGGTATCAAAGCCCATGTAAATTTGGTGTAGGAAAAGAAAACAGTAATGGATACAGACTTTTGCAATTTTGTAGATATAACAATCTAGTTATAACCAATACGGTGTTTGGTCATAAAATGGCCCATAAGTTAACATGGTATTCACCTGATGGTAAGAAAACAAAGCTTATTGATTATGTTATAGTAAACTGAAGACAAGCAGAATCAATACAAGATACTAGGGTATGTTGGAGTGCTGCTATTGATGTTAAAAGTAAAGATCCCCATCTAGTAGTGTCTAGGGGTAGGAAGGCGTCATACAGAAAGATTTAAAGGATATGGAAACTTCCTTGGAGGGTGAAAAAAGGTAGGCTTTCAATAGATTGGGATGGAGGAGGAGCTTGCGTAGCTGTGTTAGCCTCAAGTGGCTTGGTGCTGCACTTAATTGTTAGTAGTAGTTGTAGTTTAGAAATACGCGGGGTGTTTAAAAGACAATTCTAAATCAATTTACTATTAAACCTACAAAACTGTCCGGAAATTGATGAAGCTTTTTTTTAAGATGACCAAATTTTTACGTTATGAAACTATGAACAAGTAACAGCTTGAAATTATGAGCATTTACACAGCTCTTTATGATGTCCCAGTGCCCCACTAGGGATGAAGAAAAAAATCTGAAAAAAATTACTCATCACTACTTTCCATGCAAAAAAATCTTAAGGTGAAGGGTATTAATTGGTTTCGTTGGGGGCCTGGGACAAAGACAATTCCAATTGTCTGTTATTCTTTTCAATCCGACAACAATTTCGAGGAAACTCAAACTCTTTTTCGAAATTCCTATCAATTTGATTTTGCAATAACTTTTACTATAAAGATTAATCGAATTAAAAGTTGCCATTCCTAAATCGGCTACTAATGGAAATTTCTTTTCAGTTTAATGTTTTTAAAGTGGTTTTAAACTTTTGGTTATGTCGTTCGCTCTTTACATCGTTGCACCCATCGCTAAAACCGTGACCAAAGCACATATTAGACTCAAAATAGAGAGGTTACACAAAAAATTTCAAACATCCGAAATCATTACTTCATTGAGAAGGATGAACTTCGTGTGCTGCTAACAATTTAATCGTCCTTGGCTCTATTTTCGTCTTCAGGGATCTGAAATCACCACGATTCACTATTTGTACAGCAACGGTAATGTACTATTCGTAACTACTATAATGCAACTGTGGCCATCGTCACCCGCTTGAACCGTTCCAGCGCCCACCGGGGTGTTGTAACGCCCAATTTGGGAATCAGTGGTATATTTTTCAACTGCTATTAACAACCAGTCGTGTTTACAAGAAATTAAATAAAAAACCAATTTTTTTTAACTGAAAGTAAGGAGCGACATTAAAACTTAAAACAAACAAAAATTATTCTGTATATGACAGGGGATGTCCCCTTCGCAACGCCTCGCTCTTTACGCTAAAGTTTTTATTGTTTTTCAAAATAAAGCTGTGAGGCAGAGTCAAACTTTAGCGTAAAGAGCGAGGCGTTGAGGAGGGAAAGCCTCTTTCATGTACGGAATAATTTTTGTTCGTTTTAAGTTTTAATGTCGCTCCTTACTTGCAGTTAAAAAAAACTTGTTTTTTTTTAATTTCTGAACGTTTTGAATTAAAGCAGCTTTGATCTTGGCTCATCGTACATGAAAAATTTAAACAAAATTTGTATATTAATTTCACTTTTTTTGGCTAAATGGCTTTCTTGAAATTTTGTTCTGATGTAACTTAGGTAACAAACTTCTATATTCGTATGTTTTTATTACATATATTAGGGAGTTCACGCTAAAGTTCGAATTTTGTTCGAATCATAAACTCCTGAACCACAAAAACCGTTTAATTAGAATAGATAGCTCTTTTGAAAGTACTATGAAAAAAAAACGTTAGCGTAAAGAGCGAGGTATTGACTAGGGGCTGAGCTTCGTCATATACGTAATGGCTTCTCTTTGTTTCAAGTTTTAATGTTGCTCCGTACTTTCAGTTGAAAAAACTTTTCAGCTGAAAGTTTTTTTATTTAATTTCTGATCATTTTTTAAATAATGCTGGGAAATCCGGCGCCCACTTCATAGAAATATCCCTTCCCTCAATGAAACATCATCCATGGAAAGATACTCCTCCGTAACTCCCTATTCCGACCCCCCCCCACACCAGAAGAAAATCCCTCCTTGCAGCCCTTCCCCCAGGAACTGTGGTGGAGTAAGTCATCTTTAAAGACATATTTATTAAGTTTTTGACTATGCTGAACAAAATGGCTGTCTCAAAATTTTGATTGGATGACTTCGAGAAAAAAATGAGCGTCGGAGGGGGCCAACTTTCCCTCCAATTTTTTGATCGCTTAAGAAGGGCTTTTAATTTCCGTTTGAATGAGCCCTCTCACGATGTTCTAGGGCTACTGGATCGATACGATCACCCCTGGAAAAAAAAAATAAATGCGCATCCGCGATCTTTCTTGTGGCAAAAACACAAAATTCCACATTTTTACAGATATGAGCTTGAAACTTCTATAGTACGGTTCTCTGATGCGCAGAATCTGATGGTGTGATTTTCATTAAAGTTCTATGACTTTTAGGGCTTTTTCCTGTTTTTTTTTCGAAAATAAGGCAAATTTTCTCAGGCGCGTAACTTTTGATGGGTATAACTAAACTTGATGAAACTGACATATTTGAAATCAGCATAAAAATATTATTTTTTCGATGTATCTATTGGTATCAAAATTCCCTTTCCCTAGAGTTTCAGTTACTATTGAGCCGGGTCGCTCCTTACTTAAAGTTCGTTACCACGAACTTTTTGATTCTCTTTGAACCCTGGTAAAATGACATGGTAAAACTACTTCAATGATTTAATGCTCAACGATATTTACACTGAGGTAAAAGAGACATATTTCAATAAAAAAAAACATATGCGAGCAGACGAAAGCGATCAAACATATTTAGACGAAAACAACAATATTTCGGCTGAAAATCCCCCGTTAAATAAATTAAAGTATTAAATTAAATGCTGTAATGCACGGAAAAAAAATTTCAAGCTCAAAACCTTGGGTCAACACGTATATTCTAAACACTCCTCATCAGATGATTTGTATCAGATAATTTGATGGTCAAACCCAGAACCACAAGTAGTAATGCACCTATTGATATCAACCCTACAAGGAAACCTACAAGCCTGAGGCATGGATATGTGTGCAGTTTCACACCTACACACCTTACCAGGAGCAGTCACCTATTACTATGAACGGTACATGCCTTACCAGACGGTTTTCTGAGGCAACACCCATTTTTTGGGTTCAATCAGAGAAAGCGGCGGCTACTCCATATACGGTAACTTGATTAGTAACCGGATTCAAATATAAGGAGTGATTTTTATTGTAGTTCATATTAGTAAGAGAATTGAATTCAGAGAGAATAGTTTATTTGATACGTTATTAGTAAAGAAAATGAGTGGAACATTTACACTATTGGAGCTTGATGGTGGGGCAGGTAGCAGCAGCAATGATACATGGACGAGAGTACCAAACGTGGCGGTGGAAATAACATGAGGATGTAGACTAAGCCTTGAATGGGACGATATGTGTGCAAGATATGTGATATCATTGAGCAAATTTAAATTGGAGGAGCAATTATGCTTTGCTGCGAAACTGAACATTGTACATATAAATAGACTTCAAGCTGCATTAGATAAACTAGTGAAATATATTAAGGAAAACAAATTGAATCAGTGATTATTATTGTTGTAATTAGGCTCAATAAAATTGTTTCTAAATTGAAGATATTTTTCTTTCTATAGTAGGTTAGCGTATATTTTTTAGAGTAGAAAAAAAGAATCCTGGTTAGTCTGAAGTTGGTTGGGAGAGTGTTAGGACTCTAAAAAATGGATAGATTTGAGAAAGAACGAATCATGGGGAATCTTGTGTTTATGGAAAAACGTTTGATTCTAGATGATGATTTTCTGGAGTTGTCCATTCAAAGGAAGATATTCTCTCAGGGAATGCTTGTCGATATAATGAAAACTGATTATCCATCATTAGACTATTGTATGAATCTTTTACGTCGTGGTCCATAGGCATTTACAAAATTTATTGACATATTGATCACGATAAGACAAAATGATATTGTGGATTTGTTTTTAAACACACACTAGCTTAGAAATTTGAGACTTGTTTCGCGAGAAAGATGCTGTTCAAGGAAGATTTACTCCTCTCTCTCTCTCTATCCCACTCAATTTGTTGAACGTAGCTCAGTTTCATTTGGGTGGTGAGAGTGTCAACACATGAAAAAATGTTCCATACATGTCCACTATGCATGTATACATTGGATAGCTGGTCATCATGTGAGAATTGTACAATGATTGATCAGTATGATGAAAAGTGCAGATTATGTAACCCGTGTAAATTGCATAGAGGATATGCCGTACAAATTAAAGGTTGTAATTCCTGTCTTGAAGGGATGTGTGACTCTCATCCTAGAGGACACCTATGCTGTAATTGCCACTATGATAAATGTAATCAGTGGGAGAATACATATCCTGTTATGATTGAAAAGAATCCTAAACGTGATTTTAGTTTATTGCTAAGAGATTGGTATCGTCGTGGCTTTAGATTGTTTCGGGAAGAGGATCCAGGTCAACGATTCAACTTTTGGAACAACAAAAGAATTTGGTTTCTACGTCATCATTGTGAAGACAATGGCTGGTATGATTTTAAGCCCACTGATTTTTATTTGGCTGTGACGGATGTGATTCGCCACTTGAGGACACTGCATGTGACATTGCTTCAAATAAGCAAATTGAATCATGTGAATTTTACAAAATGAATGAGAATAGTATCATTGACTATACAAAGAGATATGATAAGAGTGAAGTTACATTGTACTGAAGAAAATATCATCCTGACATTGCAGCACATCAGGATCAGTATACTGTGAATTCAGATAATCTACCTACATTAGTCGTTCTCGACAAATACCTATACGTAGTAGAAGATGAAATCTAAAGAGTAGAAAAGTTGTTTTTTTATCATGTATATACATTATTTTTATTAATAAACCATTTTACATACATTTTTAGAACATTTTATTCGTAGAACACTAAAATCAATATTATGCACACTTGAAAGTATATTTTCCACTAGGAAGTCGTTCAATCGCGGAAAGTCAACGTAAATGTTGAGAAACTGCTTGTAGGTATAGCCACGACACCTGAACATGAAAAAGAGTAGTGCATGAAAGCCACATGTCTAAGTCGTTAAATCCTGTATTCTCCTTTGATTTTGAATAATAGTTTTCCTGCTGCTCTCAATAAAGTTGCTGATGTGGGGAGTGTAGAAATTATATGATAGACCAAGAGGATCAAAAATTCGATATTCTTCGCTGTTTGAAAGATGCATAGCCAATGACCTGTCTTCAAAGTCTATGGACTGCTATTAACAATGATTAGGGTATTGTTAACACTTGGAATTTTTTCAATGAAGTCTGATGGTATGCAATAGGACTTATATTGGGACATGTATAAACCCATATTAAATACGCTGATTATTTGGTTTGTGTTCATGGTGGTAGGTCTAGTAGAACACTGCCGTCGGGTGTGATTTCCCAATAGGTTTCAAATTGACTCAATGATATTAGGGTGATACTCTCAGTCAAAGCATTGGCAAATGTGCACTCTAGACGTACATTCCCTGTTCGTACTATGTTCATATACTGGCTGCCAGACAGGTCCAAAACAATTACACCATGATTTTTTGAAAACATTGAATCGGTTATTCCATTTTCAAATATTTGTGAATCATGATCTAGGAATTGCATGGTAAACTCATGCAGAGTTCTATAGGATTTTTGTCAAATAATAGAGTGTACAGTGGAATACAATGCTAGATAGACCAAAAAATTAAAATCATGGGGGGATACAGTCTAGGATCCGACGGCACTGGCATTCGTCACAAATGCCAAAGCGAGTTTTGATGGGATTTCTCTATTGATAAATGATGAATCGGTATAACTACGAGAGCCAGTGGCAATGTGACGTTGATTGGTGATCGTATGGGGGACAAGAAGTTTAATGTTGTTGCCATTGGCTCTTATCTTTTCCACTACCAATGCAACAGAACTCATAACCTGTTGTTTTCGAACATGAAGAATTGCCGAAGTGATAATGACATTTGCATCGGGTGCTGCAGCAAGTGTTTTTTCTCAAAATGAAATTAGATGGAGAATGTTGCAACTTTATGTAAATCTTGACATTGGGGGGTAACCATTGGGATATACTGAATATCTCATGATTTAATTTTACAACTAAATGATACTCCTGGGCCACTGCAGTATTAGTTCACCGTCAGTGTCAACACCTGATCGATATTCATAGCCCAATGACTTTCCTCTCAACTCCTTATATGCCTTTGGTGTCATCATTATAAATTGTATATAGCTTGCATAGTTGGATAAATTATTGCTAGTGCTCAACAATGTTCCATTAATAAATACATTAATTTGTTTGAACAGGTTGTGTAGAATACAGTTTTCACAGTACAGACCATCGGCAGCAGTTGGAGTTGTATTGTCTGACTTTTTCTTCACCGCAACATTTAAATCAATACATGTTGATAATAAATCAATGAAATAGTCCTCATTGGAAAATATCTGAAAGTGTATATTTTCCGAGAGGGGTTGTTGAGGATGAAAATTTTCATAGTAGCCATACTTGACACTGACATTAACATTTTCAGCATTGAACAGATTCAATGAGGAACTGATTGATGGATGTGATTCCTTGTGGGGGAGATAAGTCATCTTAAGAGAAGAAATCCTTCTTTGATCTAGCAATCTTCTTCTTCTTCTTATTGGTCTTCTTCGTTTTATTCCTCAAAGTCGTTGTTGATGTCCTTCGCTTCCCGCCTGGGTAGAGACTGATGAGTGAATGAAGCCCACGCATCCATTTGAATCCCTTCCCATTTTGCTGAGATTTTAATTGCTCACCAACGGCTCTTGCTGAAGATCTAATATTTTCCTTAACACTCCCGTTGAAATTTTTACCCGACCCCCAGTCCTGTAGTGTCGAGGCAGCAAAATTTGATGCAGCAGGTCCAAAATATTTTCTGGCAAGGGGTAGTGCAGAACGAAATAGCCTAGCAAACCAACTACCAAGACCATAGCCAGACATTGTAGTACGCCCCTTGTAGTAGTCCAATCCATGACCTATTTGACGTGGACTCAGAGCACCAACATAGCAATTGATATCAGGAGAGACAAATGGAATTCTTCTAAAGTTCATTTTAGGCAGTAACGACGACGATGGGTCGAAAATGACATGTAATCGCAGCTAAACCTTTTGCTATTGTTAGAGGATCACCCAATTCACTTCTTAGTGTTAACTGACAGAGTTCCAGATACGAAGTGTTTACAGAAACATACTGAAGATGCTTTATATTATAGTGATGAACATGTTCATGGGTTGTTTTTCGTTCAAGAACATGTAGGAGGGGGACATTTGAATAACCAACTCTCGATGTTTCCACAAAGTATGCATAAAGAAATATGCAAGAGTCCGAGGCGAGACCAGGTGGATAATCAGGAAAAATAATTTGATCCATCCCGCTCACAGTCTCTGCGTTTTTCCCATTGATCAAACTCTGTTTAAACCCAAGAACATCTCTCAGATTATCATTGAGATGAATCATTTCAGTGTCAACAGGTGAGGTAATGTAAATCCTATCGTGTTGCATTGAATAATTAAAATGGAATGTACCATTCCTACGATATGAGATTTTTCTATTGATTGCACGACACAAATCCGTCATAGTACAATGTTCTTTATATCTCAATGTAACATCCGGATAGTCACTAGACTTAAATGCTTCAACTCATTCATACTTGACAAAGAGTGACCAATCGAACGGTATAACTTTTATCTCATACATACGATCCTTTCTCAGGATATCATAGGAATTTTTGAGAATACAGACGACAAGAGCCACTTCATATGTTTCAACGTCGAATTTAATGACTGGGGAGAGTTTCGTCCAAAAATCACTAGTTTTATTCAAGTCATTGTAGAGGGGGTCGGAGACGTTGAACATAAATGTTACATAAAAATCATTAGGCATTGTCAATATCTTCAACACTGATCAATGAATCAAAATCAGAGTTGTATCCTAGCCACCGAAAGAGTAACTGTTTCTTACCCCTGCGAGTACGTGTCTATAATATCTTTTCAATTTGATAGATTTCACTATTATTTTAACTTTGTGTAGTTCATAGTCATAAAAGCCGCCGAGAGTCTCTTCATCTTTGGTATCTCGCAGACGATAAGTTATGGGTTTAGTGTCTAGGATTTTTACCACTTTAAAAAGTTCAGTGGACCACAAGTAATTACCCTTTTAAAAAAAATTAGTAGTTCTATTAATTCGAACAGTATCACCAACAATGAATTTTTTCTTCACGACCGTTTCATTTGAATATTATTTAAAAAAAAGTATCAAATGTATCATGATCAGAATGATGAACTTCAGTTGGGGTTGAGTTGGACAATGATCGATGAGATCGTTGATTATAAATCAACATGACTTTATCTAAATCGTGAATAAAAGCAGGTGTATTTTTCAATGTACAATATCTTGAAATTAAAAGTCGAATAGTTCTTTTTAATCGTTCGGCCATTGCAGCCTTTACAGGACCATGACTATGATAGAGCAGTGTATTATATTTCATTAGTAATTTTTCAACATGGAGATTAACTAATTCACTACTGTACCGGGAGTAAAACACGATGTATTTAAAATACCAAAATAAAGTTCCTTTCTAAAGATAATTCCGATTTCTTATAATTAAGCTAAATCTAGTTGCAAAAATGAAAAGTCCTTAATCAGCAAAAAAGAGAAATTGCATTTCTAGCTTCAGTCAGACAACGGCGCTAGTCGTTCGAATTTCGCTAAGATAATTGTAGCAAGAAAATGCAATGCATAAAATTTCCAAGGAAGTTTAAAAGGCAAAGAACCGTGTGAACGCCTAAATCATCAAAAATATTTAAGACGTATTATTGGACGAGGGTGCGCGTCCTTGGGCCACGTAAGCCAATGGCAGACAGTCCCTAGAGCGCAGGACGAAAGAACTGCGTTTGGGAGTGGGGCAAATGTGCCTTTTTAATTTGAATCTCTATCCAGATTTGAAGCGATTAGTACCGCAAATAATCTCGGTCACCATTTTTATTGTCATTGAAGTGACCCGTTGCTGTACAACTAAGCATGTAAGTTCAATAAATCTATTATCTTTTTATATGTGTTTGTTTCTCTTATATGTCTGAGTCTAGTCCGATAATAGGTAACTAGTTCGCCAGTCTCCATGGTAAATGCTCCCAAAGGAATCTGATCTCCAGATAGCTCAAGAAAGAAGAAGCCACATTTGTATGTCTACATATTCAATTTTCTCTCATTACTTGAGAGCGGTGCTAGCCTAGTTGACACAATCTCCATCGCTATAAGTGGCGCTATAGGAGAAATCTCTATCACCACAGTAGCGAATCTCCCATTACCACAAATCAAACTTCAATGGTACAAATGGCGCGTGTCGGAAATTGGAGGAAAACTGCGAACTAGTTACGCCATTTAAACTTTGTAATTCAAATTTGATTTTCGGAGAGATACAGACATATAAGAAAATTGATTAGGCCTATAACCGCTAAGCTACTACAGGGAAACCCTTTAGAATATCTCATAGGAGATAATAGAGTCCCCCAAAATAGGTTAAGTAAAATTTTAAGTTGATATAAACGCAAAAAAAAAAGATGGAAGAAATCAGTGAGTTATTAATAGTGCAAAAGTTAGTCGCAAAAAATATAGAGATTGCAAAATCTATCCCGGAATACAATGGTCAATCAGATATTGACGAATTTAATATCCAATTGACCCAGTTTGTACAATTAACAAAAACAGACGTTGGAGCGTTAAAAGACATGCTGCTTCTACGATTAAGAGGCCAGGCCTTAACCTTTCTAAAACAGGTCGAACATACCATAGGAAATAACGCCAACTTGCCAATAAATACGGTTGATGACTTGTTAAAAGCATTCAAAGAGAGATTTATAGAAACCAGTTCAATAAATAAATTAAAACATGGAGTAGTGAACTTTGATCTTTCACAAAATATAAGGGAATATCTGGATAATATACGCATTTCTGTAGAAGCAAAATACGGAAGTGGTTCTGGGCAACTGTATGAAAAAGTAATACTAAATACCTTTTTGCAAGGGCTACCCCCAAAACTATATAGAGTAGTAATATCCAAGAATATTCAGACGTTGGATCTTGCAGTCCAAGAGGTAGAACGACTAATTGAAGTTGATAAAATGGTTGCTAATCATAGTAATGCAAAAATAAACAGCCTAGGCGACTCAAACGCGAACCTAATCTTCAAGGGCGATCAGACATCCCCCAATTTCTTTTCAAGGGATAACTCCCCAGTAGCACAAAGAAACAAAACGCCAGAACCCGCTAGGCAGAAAACAGTACGTTTTCAGCCCATTAACCCTACAATAATAAGGTGCTATAACTGCAATCGTGTTGGCCACATAGCAAGAGAGTGCCACTACGTCACCAATCCCATACCAAGAAATGCTGTCGGTAATACGCAAAATTACGGTAACCATTTGTTCAGAAGAACAAATTTTAGCACCGGTCGTGCAATAGGCTATAGCCAGGGGGGATTGCGCCAATCAGTACCTTATAATGCGTACCAACCAAATTTGTATAGCCCTTTCCCCAACAGGCAAATTAATTACCGGTTTGAAAACCCAAATACTCGCCAAGGTCAATATAATGCGAGAATGCAATATAGAAATCATGAAAATTTGCCGATGAGAAATGAAAATTTTACAAGCCAACGGCACTGGCAGTCAACGCCAGCAAATGGCACTGACACGAGACATCCACGCTACCATAATAATACATGGCAAAGACAGGCAGACGTAAATCATTTAAATATGCCTACGGAACCTAATACGTCTGAATATCTATTACAGGCACCGACAAATGAAATAAATTCTCAGGGAAACGCTTCAGGCCCCTCAGAAACATAAGTTGGACCCCGAGGGTGCCAGGGATATTTAATAGGTCCAAAACAATACTAGTGCCTTCTTGTAGTGATGTTATTAACAAGTTACCTATATTTAATGATTTTTGTGTAGAAAACGTTTACTTTACGGCCTTAGTTGACAGTGGAGCTACTGTAAATATCATAAACTCTTGCGTATTTAATACGTTGCCTCTGCACATTAGGCGACAAAAGAACCCTAAGAATCCCAATTTAACAAGTGTTACAGGTCATAAATTAAATGCGAAAGGGTCAATTTGCCTAAACGTAAAAAGAGACAACAGAACCTTCATGACAAATTTTATTGTATGTGATAATCTCCCATATGAAGCTATTATAGGGGCAAATTTTCTAAGGTCTAATAGAATACTATTAGACGTGGCCAACGAGAAGCTGGTATACCCAGCTAAGGTGGGGGAAAAAATTTCTACCTTAAGAAATCGTAACAGAGGTTACGAAGATAACATAACAGTAAACAAAATTTCTAGTGGTATAATGTCGAAGTATTTTGAACCCCATGTCTCGCAAAGACATGGCATAATTGGAAATTTGTTCAATTATCCTGAGAGATATCGCAGAAATGAAGTAAATTTAAATAATAACAGTATTGAATCTGCGAAAATAAAAATAGGAGATATGCGACAGTACAGATCAAATGAAATTAAGAAAATAGTGGAATTGTGGAAAAACATAGTAAAACCCAACGTGACGCCACAAGATGCCGCAATGGCGCAGCATAGCGCCAGCATGAATCTAATAAACAAGGAAAATGAAGAGAAATATTACGGATTTGCGATAAGGAAAACAAAAGTCCCTCCCAAAACGATGCAAAAAATCCAAATATCACAAATGATCGAGCCAGTAATTAGCAAGTCAGAAATATGGTTTGCGACACCGTCTGAAATACCCGAAAATCTGTTATGCGAGGAACAGATTATATCTTATGACAAAGGGGAAGGTTTTATTTGGGTAACCAATAACCATGAAAATGATACAATTACAATTAAAAAGGGGACTTGCTTAGTCCAAATCGAGGTTTTAACGGAAAATGATTTAAATACATGGGAAAATTCTAAAAGAAACCTAGTTAACGGTATTAAAACTTCAAATAACGAATATCCTTTGACTAAATCGCAATTTTTAAACAAATTTAAAATGGATCATATTACGGATATGGAACTTAAGAAAAAATTATGCGAATTATTATGGAAATTTAAGGATGTATTTTCTGCATCTGAAAATGATATCGGGCTGATCCCATTTTACCAGCATTCAATTTTAACGACTGGTAATCCCGTAGCAAAACAGCCATATCGTGTGCCATATAAGCACAAAGAGTGGTTAAAAAATAAAATCCATGAATTAGAAAGAAACGAAATCATACGCCCAAGTATAAGTCCGTATAGTGCACCAGTGATCTTGGTACCAAAAAAGAATGGAGATTTTAGGCTCGTTGTAGATTATAGGGCTCTCAACAAACAAGTAGTTAGCGATAAATTTCCTCTACCAAGAATAGATGAAATTCTTGACTCAATTTCAAGCAAAAACAAAATTTTTACTTCTTTGGACCTTACCCAAGGCTACCACCAAGTGAAAATAGCCGAAAAGGATGTCCATAAAACTGCATTTTCAGCATCCGAATATGGATCTTATGAATACTTAAGGGTACCATTTGGGCTTAAAACAAGTTCAAGCGCATTATGTAGACCCCTATTGCACCTGTTAAGAGGATTAAAGAATATAATTCATTTTGTTGATGATATTATATGCGTGGGGGAAAACACTGAGCAACACTTAGCAACTTTAGCTAAGGTGTTCGAGAAGTTCAGGCAAGGCAATTTAAAATGCCGGCCTGAGAAAGTAAATTTATTTCAATCCAAAATTAAATTTTTAGGAGTAGTAGTGACCCAGGGAGAGATATCCCCAGACCCTGATAAAATAAGATGTGTTGAAAACCTCAAGCCCCCCAGAACTATGAAAGAATTAAGGGGAATTTTAGGACTTACTGGCTACTTTAGAAAATTCGTACGCAATTATGCCCAAATTGCGAAACCCCTCACGGAATTAACTAAAGGGAACTCCCATAATGTTACCTGGTCCCAGGAAGCTCAAACTTCCCTAGACCGTCTCAAAAAGGCACTCACTTCTGAACCAATTTTGTCACTCCCTGATTTCGAAAACGGAAAATTCATCGTTACCACTGATGCTAGCTCAAAGGGCATAGGCGCTATCCTTTCGCAAACAATCCCAGTAGAAAACCCTAACCCTCTACAGGGAACACCTAAACAAATAGAAAAAGTTATATGCTATTCAAGTAAAACTTTATCAAAAGGCGAAAGTAGTTATTCCGCCACAAACTTAGAATTACTATCTATTATCTACCACTTGGACAAATTTAGACATTATTTAATTGGTAGAAAGTTTATATTACGATCAGACCATAAAAGCTTGCAGTACCTGCGCACATTTAAAAATCCCACGGGCATTCTAGCTAGATGGATTATGAAAATCCAAGACCTAGATTATGAATTTGAACATTTAAAGGGAAAACAAAACGCAGCTTGCGACTTTTTGAGTAGATATCCAGAAAATGATCCGTCGGAAGCTGAAGAAAATGAAGTTAATGCTATTAATGCTAAAAGCAAACATGGATGTAAGAAAAACAAAGTCAAAGACGCAGTAAAAGAAAATAAGATTAACTATTGTCCCTTATCTTTGGAAAATATAAAAAGAAAGCAAAAAAAGGACGAAATGTGCGTAGCACTAATTAATTATTTTGTAAATGATGAGGCGTTACCGGATAAATTCAAAACTCTTAGAAAAGAGATAGATAATTTTTACTACGACCTTGATGAAGAAATACTGTGTAGGATTGTGACTGCTGAGACAAATAGAAACCAAACATCGATAATACCTGTGTTACCACAAAACTTGATAGGGCCTGCATTTGAATATTTTCATTCGGACACAGGTGGACATTTAGGAGTTATGAAAACGTTCCATAAGTTAAAACAATACTTTTACGTACAATCGGCACTAACAAAACTTAAAGAATTTGTAAGCACATGCGAAGCATGTAATTTGAGAAAAATCCCCCCAGCTTATCCAAATCCCCCAATGGGAAGGGTCCCAGTAGCAAAGTACCCCTTCGATATTATCTCGTTTGACCTATTCGGGACAAGTGGAGGCTTACCTGTTTCTAGCAGAGGCCATACTTGTATTCTTTCGGTTGTAGATCATTTTTCCGGATTTACTTTTGCAAAAGCATTAAAAAATCAAGGTGCTTATGCCACAAGTAAGGCTTTAGCAAAATTATTTTTACAATTTGGCATTCCTAATAAAATTTTGAGCGACAACGGGAGCAATTTTGTTGCAAAAGTAACAAAAGATTTAATGAGTTTCCTTAATATAGAGAAAATGGTGACAGCGCCGTACCATCCACAAGCTAATGGCAAAATAGAAAACAGACATAAAATATTTTCGAACGTTCTAAGTATTTATACAAAAGACAATAGGAGCGACTGGGATAAATTCTTACCTTACTTAACTAACGTAATCAACACTGCTTATTCCGAAGCAACCAAAGACAATCCATTTTATTTACTTTTTGGTCGAGATTTTAGAGTCCCATATAATGAGATTATTGAGTCTCGGCAGTATTATAACGACTCAGAAGATTATAAACAAGAATTCATAAATAGGATGAGGAAAACTTATAAAATAGTTAGGCAAGAGTTGGAAAAATGTAAAATAAACCAAGAACTAAGAAACCAACCCAAAGTTAAGGGGAATATAGATTTAAAAGTAGGAGACTTCGTTTACCTAAAGAACGAGGCGAAAACGGAAGGAAAAAAACTTTCCAACAAATATTCTGGGCCGTACAGAATAGTCAAAAAGTACGATAATGAATATACCTTTAAAATGGAGAACCCCGATAGTGGAAAAACTTACAAGGCGCATGTTAGCCGAATAAAAAGAGCAAAATTTCCAGAGAGATGGATGTCACATCCCTCTTCTACTGATTCGTCAGATTCGGAAAATGAGCCCCCTAGGTCAAGACTGGCAGAGCTAAAACCCTTTAATTTCAAACAAGATTATTTTGAAAATGAGAGTGATGAACAAAACTTTGAAGAATTTTTAGCTATGGAAAATCTAGTTATTCCAGAGAAAAAATCCCTAACACCAGTAAGAACAAGAACGCCAAAAAGCCCAAAAAGTTATTCATCGGCAAACGCAGGAGATTTAGATTATACAATATCTCCAAAAACCCAATTTTTCCCCGATAGAATCTCGACCCCATGTCCCCCCAAAAGATTTCCAGACGATATGGTTTCCCCTGCAACACCAATAGAAAGGCCCCTGTCTTTACAGGAAGAATTAAACAGAGCTGTAGAAACCCCCGGCATTGCTGTAAAGAAAACTCCTCTCAAAGATTTAATTAAAACAAACCTGCGAGAAGCTATGGATTTAATTAATTTCCCCATAAAAAAGAGTCAAAGTACATTGCCCGAGAATAAAACTCCCGAGGATGACCAGCAAGGTCAACATCATGATATAACTGTGTCCAAGGTCAAACCTAAAAAGTGGACTTCATGGAGGGAAACCTTTGTGCAAAGAATGCCCCATCCCCCTGAAGACATGGCCTTCAAACAATGGAGGAACCCCGCAAAAACTTTTGATTCCTCCCAAAACTCTCAAGAATCTTTCAAATCCCCCGAGTTGAGAACTCAAGGCGAAGACTTAGAGAATAAACCTTCTACTTCCAGGGGAGTAGAAATTTACGAAGGAATGGCAGGTGATACCACAAAAAGTGCCACCTCTAAAAGTTCCAATCCGGATTCGTCAGAAACTAGTTCCGAAGAGTCTGATGGTGAATCAGGCCAAATAGTAGCTAAAGAAATAGGGAAATCAAGGCCGACCTCAGCAGCCGCACACGGGAAACAAACGAAATTAAAAGGGCAAGAATTTTTGAAAAAACAATACAAAAAGTTTGACCTTATTTCGCTAGACAAACCGAAAAAGAAAAAACCGCAAGAAACAGAGGAGAAAATAACGACACAGTCAGGTAGAACGGTTAAAAAACCTGACAGATGGAAATATCCCTAATTAATGTAAAGACAAATTTCAAAGATATGAATTTAACACCATAATAAATTCAAAAGTGTGCAAGTAAAGTTAACCAAGTCAATATTAATGGAAAAAAAAATAAATAAATAAAATAAAATGATACGAGTAATGTCAAAACGTTGACGATCACAGAAAATAACCAAAGGTAGGAAGCTAGTGGTCTACTGAAAACGACAACTGGCGTTGGACCACGTCTTGTGGGAAGCCTGGGGAGGAACTCAAGGCCCATCATTGTTTTTTTGTAATTTTTTTTAACGACCGTAGGAAGGGATATTTCTCAGTCCTTCAAGTGTAAGAAATTAGTATTCTTATGCCAATCAGGGCCAGTCAAAACAATACTTAAAGGTTGAATAGAAACTTCTGTGAGCTAGTTAAGTTTTCGTTTTTTGAAACGGAATGCTTTGAAAGAGAAACAGAGAGTTTACTTTCTTATAGCTCCGAGGCAAAAAAAGAAAAAAAAAAGAAAAGCTTTTTAATTTCATTATATTATATCAATGACGTATGCTGTCCTACAGCTCTGTGTTAAACATTACTTCCAAACAGAAACAGAGACATTAATGTCTTTAGCTCCTTGGCGAAAAATTTAATTCCACTAGTTTATATCTATGACATATATAATAACAGAGAGATCACTGTTCTATAGTTCTGTGACAAAAATGTCCTTTAATTTCATTGGTTTATCTATGACATATATTGTGCTCTAATTTTTGTGACATATTTTCGCAAGTCAGTCACGTTATATCTTACCTATACTGACTCAGGTCCCCTCAGATTTTCTATGAAAAATCGACCCATGTCCTAACCAAGATGGATATTATCAAAAACAAAAATCCGATCCGAACTTTATCTATAGTTGGCTATCGGTACGTTTATATGTAGAATTTCACGGCGGATGTGAAATTATATCTCAATAATAATATGTAAAATTTTAAAACCATTTAATCAGTTAAGATATATGGATTGGAACCCTGTGTATGTCCAATGGCGACTAAGTAAAACCCACAAGGAATTCCCTATTAATGTGAAGGTGTTTCTCGCTTAACGGATTCTAATAAGACTTTAATATTATATTTATTTATTTAGTGCTGAAGGATTTGCTTAAACAATAGCCTTCTAAAAAGATATTGATGTCAGTTCTTCATTACGCTTATATTCTTTGCCAAGCATCAACTGGAATCTACGCGGGCAAGCTTGGAAATCCTGCATCTAATGACCTTATTCGAAAGGCGAATACGAGGCACCAATGTTGACTTTTAATTACGGAAAAGTCTTAAGAATAAGAAGAAGAAAACCAAAAGAGGAACACGGGGAAACAGCTGAAATGCTGAGAATAAACCCGGAGCCACATGAGAACGTCTAAGCCAAGAAATAGGGAAGACATCAGAAAACTAGTGGGTATAGAGGTCTCCACTAGTCCTTGTTATGTCTTGTTCCCTCATTGTAGTATCGTTTGCGTAAAACCGTGCGGTTATGACGCTGCACATGCGTTTCTTATACAGCGCGGACTTGCGTGAACAATGCAGGCATGAAAAAATATTGTAAAAACAGACCTCAAACTTAATAATGTAGGGTAAATTATGTTTATTTAATATCGATATTTTCGTTATCAAAACAAATTTGAAGAAATTTCTGTTTTAGATTTTCAATGTGAGTACCAATATTAGTGTATTTATTTAATTCTGTCTCATAGCTAAGAAATTATAACCCAATTAATGCGTGAATTATTGTATATGTATTTACTTAAAAGAACATGTGATTCTGCCGCGTTGTTTTTATTACAGGAAGGTAAATGGACACTTTGGTCATCGAGTATTACAATAAGCTGCCCAGTACAGATACGACCCAGTAACATCTATTTTCATCATATCTCAACCAACGAAGAGTACTCACCATGACTCCAGGCAACTTCATCCCAGCTTCGTCTACGAAGACAACAGTTACCTTCGATCGTCGTTTCTTCGACTATGAACCATATTATGTATCAGGTAACACTATATTTGAACCTCAGTATCAAGTGCTTTAACGAACTATATAATCGCATAAACGCTGAGAACCCCATCAATCAGAACAAGATAAACGCTATTTAACGATATTTGAAGTTAAGAGATACTTAAAGACATTTGAAGATATTTGAAACTGAAGTTAGAGACAATTTGAAGTTTAATTCTGAGAACCCCATCGATCAGAACAAGATAGACGATATTTAACGATATTTGAAGTTGAAAAATACTTAAAGACATTTGAAGATATTTGAAGACAAATTAAAGACAATTTGAAGTTTAATTCTGAGAACTCCATCAATCAGCACATGATAAACGATATTTGAAGTTAAATGACACTTAAAGACATTTGAGGATATTTGAAGCAGAAATTAAAGACAATTTGAACTTTAACTCTGAGAACACCATCGAGCAGTACAAGATAAACGATATTTAACGATATTTGAAGTTAGATGATAGTTGAAGAGGTTCGAAGTTGAATTTAAAGACAATATATTAAGAGAGTCACTATAATATGACGGCAACCCGTTTCAAAAGGCACAAATGAACAATTTTACTGGAGAATACATTCTCTATGTGCCTCAAAAATCCTAAAAATGATATGCTAAGAAGAAAAACACCAACACCTTTAGTGGGAAGAATCATTTCCCAGTTGACTATTAGAACGATATTTAACGGTCATTTCCCAGTTGACTATTAGGGAAAACATACCGTGTAAAGACAACTAGACTCGAACTGTTCCATGAAGAAACCATAACGTACGTGCTTCGAAAATTTTGCCACGACAAAAGGAGTGAAGGACAGTAATTTACAACAGAAGGGTGTAGTACACTAAGGACACGAAAGGTGATGAATAGATGTGAAGCTACATGTGTTACTTCCTAACAGCTTTGACAATGCAAAAATCTAAATAGTGAAAGTGTTTTAATGTCATCTGTGAATATGTTGAACCAAATATTGTACGTTATAAATCATTTATGTATGTACTACAAGTAGAATTAGGTGTAATATTATTATGTTATTCATTTAACGTTGTGTAGATAGTATGTAGTACGTCATATAGACAGCAAAATCAAAAAAAAAAGAGAACTAATGTAAAAGTAGAATAGTCCCAACCTTATTGGAAAAGTAAAAGTAATCAGTGTTAGATATAGAAAAAAAAAAAATCTTTAGTATAGTAGCTAACCTAGAACCAAAAATAATCTTAGTCCGGTAGATGAATTTTAGATAAGGATGTAGAATAAAATAAGAAAAATAATTGAAAAATTTTAAAACTCCTGATGGGCAGTAACTAATGACGGGACGTCATTAATTGACGGGAAGGGTGATATGTACCGGGAGTAAAACACGATGTATTTAAAATACCAAAATAAAGTTCCTTTCTAAAGATAATTCCGATTTCTTATAATTAAGCTAAATCTAGTTGCAAAAATGAAAAGTCCTTAATCAGCAAAAAAGAGAAATTGCATTTCTAGCTTCAGTCAGACAACGGCGCTAGTCGTTCGAATTTCGCTAAGATAATTGTAGCAAGAAAATGCAATGCATAAAATCTCGGTACCGCAAATAATCTCGGTCACCATTTTTATTGTCATTGAAGTGACCCGTTGCTGTACAACTAAGCATGTAAGTTCAATAAATCTATTATCTTTTTATATGTGTTTGTTTCTCTTATATGTCTGAGTCTAGTCCGATAATAGGTAACTAGTTCGCCAGTCTCCATGGTAAATGCTCCCAAAGGAATCTGATCTCCAGATAGCTCAAGAAAGAAGAAGCCACATTTGTATGTCTACATATTCAATTTTCTCTCATTACTTGAGAGCGGTGCTAGCCTAGTTGACACAATCTCCATCGCTATAAGTGGCGCTATAGGAGAAATCTCTATCGCCACGAGCAAATCTTTTCTATTACTACAAATACAACTTCAATGGTACACTACCGCGATCCGTTTGAATTTTTTTTATACGAATCCTGTTCGAGAATACTTTCTTTAGCCTGAGCAACTTCAACAACTCTCTTTGACCGCAATGGAATGGCATATTCATGGCGACTATAAACACTGATTGCAAGTAGAATGTACTTTTACGGTATATTGTGACGCCTTTGAATCTCATCTAGAGTTAAGAGATCTGCTTGCATTATATGTAAGGAGGAAAAGGCTTTAGTTTTTCGATAATGATTAGCACGAAGCCTATGATTTCTGTGCAGAGTGTAACTTGTTTCATTTTGTAGATAGTCTTGTACACTTTTAGTGTGAACACCAGTGACTTTTTAAAGAGTGCTGGGGGAACTTAAACTTCCCACTTCACCAATATTTTCTTAAACACGTTTCAGAACTTCAACAATTTTGAACGTAAACACGTAGTGTATCGTCCACTGTTCTTTTGTATACTAGTGGTTGATGGTGGTGGTGACGTTGACTTGATACGTCTTCGCTTGTATCTAGCTATCAGTTGTGTGCTCTTCCTACTCATTGTCAAATCAATGTTTCCACTAGGTGTGCTAGTATTTTCCAGGATTGATTTAAAACCTTCTTCTTCTTCTTCTTCTTCTTCTTCTTCTTCTTCTTCATGTTCTAATGGTGTTGACGATGAGGGTGCATGTTCAATTAATTTATTTAGAATTTGCCTATTGCTAATAAGGCTTTTGGGGAAGTTTAATATATTTAGAAAGTTGTATAGATGACTGTCAAATGATAATAGTCCTTTACGATTTGTAACCATATCATAGATTAAATCAAGTAGATTATACCTCTTCCCCTGAATTAAAATCTCTCTCCCATTGCTATCAACGTAAATATGATCTTGACCACTTTCCATGAGATATGTTATGAGTTGTTTACTTTTTTCACGATATGAGTGCGGCATTAGACTTCCAGTGCTCGACACTATTGAATCCAATTCCTCCTTCTCTAAATGTGTTCCAGCAGTGATAGCAGAAGAATCCTGTGGATCCGGTTCTTTCTTTGATCAATGCCACTGGCTCTCGCACGATAGGGCTTATATTTGTCCACTCGGCGAAGTGCATCTTGAAGTAAAAGCAGTTTTTTATCATCCTCAATATTCTCGTTGTCAATGAATTTACTCAGATGGTCCTCAAAGTGTTCCACGGGTGAGAGAGCGAGTTTTATTGGAGTCAATTTATAGGGTTTAGCCATCTAGAGAAAACTGTTTACAAGTCCTGCAATTATTGACAGTAAAAGTGTGAAAAAGCTACCGCCCGCTTGAAGAAGACGTTTCCTTTTAAAATTCTTTCCTTTCTTTTTACAGGCGAATGTACGTACAATGGAATGATGTTGCTTTCCCTGTTGCTTAACTACTTCTGGCAGTTGAACATTGCTCTCGATTAAATTTAAACAAAGTTCAGATATTAGATTAATGAAATCATTGTCAATACCTTTCCTAAGTGGGGGTTTTGAAGTGCTTAGAACGGAAAATAAATGTCTGTTCTCATGTAGTTTCTTGTGTCATGATGGCGACTAATAGCCTTTTTTACTGTTCACGGGGAGATATACTGTAATTTCATTATCAAAAATATCTGTGACTACACGCAGATCCTCGGGTGTATTTTGATTAAGATCCAATAGGACGTAGCCGAAGGGTTTATTAGTTGCCTAATTGTGCGCTCAAAGTAGAAATTTGGGGGCACCGGGGTATATTTGTTTATTGAGAGTTATTAGCGAGCTAGAATCACGAACAACTCTGTAGATGATATAGTAGGAGCAGTTCAAAGCAAGTGTTCGCATACATTTGCTCTCATGAAAGTGGTTGTGTAGAACCAGAGTAACGGAAATCTGTTCATGATGAGAGCGAACAGTGAACAATTGTAGCATTTCCTGGGACCATTCTTCAATGGATTCAACTAAGTCGTCAATAATCAACCAAGAGTTTGGTTCAATAATGTTGAAAACATCAATTCCCTGCATGAATTGTATCTGCGCACCCGATATAGAAATCGCTTTTATTTTATCGTATGACTCCTGCTAAATACTGTAACAATAGTAGATTTTTTTCGGCTTTTCCACAAACATTTTATCACAATTTTTAATTATTTTACTTAAGAGTGTCGTTTTGCCTGACATTGATAGACCACACAGAAACGATCTGAATGGTGTTTTAACTTGATACATACTGCTGCCCCCTTCAACAGTTCACCTACAACTAACTGTAGACTGTAGATGTCTATTGACTAAATAAGTTCCCTATTACTACTACTACTACACCGTTCAAGAATAATAAGAAGAACAAAATAAATAAACAATCATGTTTTCTTTTATTATTAACATAAAAGCAGCACTTTACAAATAATACATTAAACAAGAAAAAAGCACATTAAACAAGAAAAATACACTTTTTTTTTTATTTATAGGAAAAACATAAAGATTTATTTTAAATAAGCACTAGAAAAAAACTTTAATAAATACACTTTTTTTATTTATTTATAACAAAAATACAACATTTAATGAAGAATACACTTAAAATAATATCACATTTTTTATTTACAGCATTTTTAATTTGAAATGGGGTCCCCCACCCCCCGGGGGCTGCCACAGCGGTGGCCGCTGCTGGAGCCGAATGCCGAAGCGGCCGCTGCGTCGGCCAGGAAGCGCGGCTGGCCGGCCTGGGGCCGGAGGGGGCACTAAATAACTCTAAATGGTGGAAATTATGAAGAAGAAGAAGAAGTAACTGCTCTGCCTTGCACACATACTGAAAATAATTTGATAAGAAAAGAAAATTTAAAACACCCACCACCCACCCACCTTGTACCATTAAAGAATTTAAGTTATTTTTTCAGACCGAGTTGTTTTCTATACTCTACACATTCAACTCGGTCTGAGATTAAATAGTGACCATGTGGTAGTACCTTCACACCATCCTCAAGTACATAGATTTTGTCTGATATGGCCGACATGGCGTTTTCCTCAACTCTAACTGTGTAGTTTTTAAATTGTAAAGAGCGCATCGCCATGACATTCGCTCTTGGGACTAAACTACGTTCCACACAGTTTCTATAGACACTCATGTCGAAATTATCTTTTACAAAGTGTGTAGGTACCCCCTTGCAAACTTGTTTGATATCCTTGTTGTGCGTTTCCACACAGTATACCTTCGGACCAGGAAACACACCGCTGGATATCAGATCGCTTCCCGTTTCAGATTTTAACATTAATAATTGATTTGGGGCCTGTCGTTTCACTAGCTCTGGGTAGAGGGATTCATTCCAGTTGGTGTAGTCCATTCGTGAGCTAATGTACTCGCCATTTTCCAAATCATTTAACAAATTTTCAGTTTTAACTTTTAACAGGAGTGAATCAGTGTCCCCGTAATGCACTTGAACTTGTCCCTTAATCGGCCATTGTACCTTTCATACATTAGAATAAAATGACAACATGAGTTTTTTAGATATTTCCGTTATTGCACTCCCGCAGGAAAATATTTTTGTTTAAAACAATGTTTCTTTCTTACGATGTAGGGGCAACATATCAGAGCCTATGACAGTGAACAATGTGAAGGTTGGATCCGTAATGAATCGAGCAAAATCTTTGGGATTGGTTACAATGTCACATCGACTTCTGTTTCGTACGCTTTCGCACATTTTACCAAAGGCTGACTTCAAAATGAGTTTATAGATTTCCTTCTCAACTATCGTTTTCGCATGTGAAAGTTTACTGACAAAGGTGTCAATAAACGTTTTCATGTAAGGCTTTTGATCAAATTGGAGGGCTCTATGAATCATTGTGACTTTGAAACCATTGGACACCATCCATTTCAATAGCACGTGATGTACAACGATATTCTGTTTTGGGTTGAGGTCGGCAATAAGTTTTCGCTTTGAAGGCACCCAGTGCATACTCCCATCCTCTACTAAAGATAAATTGTAGGGGCTCAGAGATTCCGAACCCACCGGTCTATTTATTCACGGAAAAACAAGGTCTTTTACCAGTCATGGATTTCCATGGGTATTTCACCGTCAATTTCAAAAAAACATCCCTGTGCCCTTTATCCGTATTTTTGCACACAATGTCCAGAAGAGTCAGTACATCACTGGCCAAGTATAGTTTACAATAATCCCACCCATTTTTACATCCACCCTTTGCCCAAACCCTCTTAGCAAATTCATAGTCGCTAGTGGTGCACTCACTCTCAGTAAGAGAATTGTAAAAATCTTCAGTGGGCGGTAATGAAAACTCATCTAGCCTCGAGGCAGAGTAGTAATTTCTGCCTCGTCGTAATCATATGCATATATGCCCTTACACGTTAATAAGTCATACATTTCATCATCGGGGAAGCGCTGTATAAGGAGGGGCAAACTATCAAAATTGTCGCTCTTCTGTACCTGAATCAATTGACTTAGGGACTTGGGGAAGAAACTGAAAGAGTCTAAAAAACGGATTTTATTAAGGCACGTATTATCCTTGTCAACTGTTTTCCACATGAATTCTAGCAGCGGTAGCTTCTCCGATGATTTGGGTATGATATTATATGAAAAAGAACCATCTATCCATGCGTTATCTACAACTCCCCCTTGGCAATGCGGGCCAACGCCGGTAAAATAAACTTTAAGTCGTAATGGAAATTGTGTATAAAAACCGGTACGAAATATTGCTGTTTAACGTTTAGATTGCACGCTTGATGTGCAACCCCTCTAAAGTTACTCCCTCTCGATGTAATTTCCTGCCATAAATGATCGTGGTCGATCACTTACCTTTTTCCCCCATTCCCAACACCATCATCAAATCCCCCCTTGCAAACGCAACATATTTTACGATTTTTAATGACCAATCTGTCATCTGGTGATAGGAGCATAGGATAGTTTGTGTAACGAAGGCGAGAATCTGCACCATTCGCTGTTTTAATTAGACTGATCAGTGCCGATTGCATGTAGTCTTCGCCCCCCAACGACTCAACTCCATCCAACACTTGCATGGTATTACTGGAATCTCGTTGCGCATGAGCGTAAGAGACCCCTATGGCTTCGTGCATTTTAATACGATTTGGATTTGATGAATCGTACACGTCTGTGAGTCTTGCTTTGCAGTCTAAAGTGATCTTATTGCTCTGTAGGACTGTGTCCTGGAAATTCTTAAAACGTAAGATCGCTCTATCTCCGCTTACCGTTTCCACAGCCTGGTATCCATGACGTTTACAGTGTGTCATGTGATACTTTAACTTTAAATCAGTCCAAAATTAAATCAGGCATGTTGGACAATATTGACGTGCACTCTGTCTTTTACCCTCACTTAAAACCCTACTAATATCCGTAATTGGATTGAAATGTCCTATTGAATCAGGCTCTGTGGGTGGCGTGTATAAAAGCCAGACCCAATGCTCCAGTAACTCAATGGACGGAGCCATCAATGGAGATAATACACCCTTTTTATCAGAATGCTGACCCTCCTCAAACTATCTTTCATACTGCAACACCGTGACACCAATCTTTAAATGTACATTAGCCCGCTCAAAAATATCTATTCCTTTTAATGTCACGGGAAATCGACCATTTAAACAATTAAAATCTACTTTAGGATACTTTGACCCCTCCCTACCATTAATTGATAATTTGTCCAACTTTTTCTTAGAAGCATCTTTTTGCAGGGGTCTATGGGTGGCAAACAAAAATGCATAATTGAAACACTTTAGCCTCGCATCGAAACATATTCGTTGTATCCCCCTACAACCCTCTAAATCAGAATGATATTTTAATTCAATTGCCCTCCCTCCCCCAGCCCCACCCCTCAAAATAAAATCCTTTTTAAATCTACAGATTTTAACGTTTAAACTCTCAATAAATAAAACCACCGACCCGCTACCCCCCTCGTTATAATTATCCAGTTTAGTTTGAATGCTACTTACCCAATCTACTAAAACCTCCTCATAATTTGATAAATACGGGCGAATTGCTAACATCTCTGTATGCAATTATTTTGAATAGAGCTCGCTCGCATTTTCATTTAAATTTTTTTTTAGTGCTATTGATGCTTTTAAACTGCCCCGCCCTCCCCACACCCCATTTGTTGTTCAAGAAGGGCTCAAATCTTGTTAACATATAAATGAGTAAAATCCAGGGGATGTGTTATTATATCCCCTGACATTAAGGAGTTGAAGGGGTTACCAAATTTGGCGCAGTAGACTTTTGTGTGGTGCAAGAGAGTTGGAAAGGAAAAATTCTGGAAGTGTAAATTTTGATGGGGGTATTGTTTCACTACTACTAGTACTATCGTTAACCTCAATGGGGGGTTGCATAGCATCATCCCCATTCTCTTCAATTGCATTAGTGGGCCCTGGTGTAAAGTCACTAAGTATGCATTCGAAAGTATTTGAGGATAGCTGATCAAGCCAGCCAGTATTGCCCTGTGACGGTATTTCCTTATGAGGACCTGGTTTAGATGCACTTGTACTAGTATCACCTAAATACTCATTCAAAAATCTATTTGACCAGTCCGGGCCCTCCACCACATCTATGTCACAAGTTAAGTCATCTAGGCGGGCCATATCCCCAAAACAGTCATTTATAAAGCCGCTTTCCCACTCCATATTACTAACAATAACTAAAGTATCATCTGCAGCATCCCTAAACTCCGTTGGCGGTGTAATTATTGCCACAGGTTCACTATAAATTAGTGCTTCTTGAGGTGACGATGGTGGTGGTGGTGGTTGCAATTCACTGATCTTAATCTATAAAAAACAGGCTTTATTTCCCAAGTGAAATATCCACTATTTTATAAAGTCAAAAACTATGCAAATTTTTCACCCCGTCAAAACTTATTCTCCTCCTAGCATTATATTAGCTGAAACGTGGACTAAATAAATGATTGGAAGAACAAGACGTTTTTGTCCCACCACCTGAACAATTAAAAGAAACAAAGTTACGGCGATATGTCTTTCATAATGACAACAGAAAAGCCGAGTCAAATGAAGAAATTTTTTTAGAGTTGAATAAAATGGTTTAGTCAGGGAAATGAAGCCTTATTCCATTAACCTTATTCTAGAAGCCTTATTCTTACAGCTTAAGTTGGAACAAAAGAATGATGTATAAAGGTAATGGTTTTATTCAGATCAAGAATAACATTTAAAGTGAAAATGCAAAATAGGACTGACTCATATGATTGTGCCTGGTGGTCCCAACTCTCAACGAAACCGTGCCATCTTTCAACCGAAGCGGTATGTTCTATGAAACACACCTCTCTATCCCCGGTTAATGGTGAGGTAGCCCATACATCGGATGGTGGTTTAGGTGTTTTTTATTTCAACTATTTTTATTTTCTTTTGAGGCTTGAAGGCTATGGTGGTGGTGGTGGTGGTGGCAGTAAATTTGGACTAAATAAATCATTGTAAGAAAAAGAAGTTTTTGTCCCTCCACATCCACAATTAAAAGAAACAAAGTTACGGCGATATGTTTTTCATAATGATAAAAGACAAGCCAAGGCAAAAGAAGAAGTTTTTGTCCAACCACCACCAGAACAATTAAAAGAAACATAGTTACAGCGATATGTCTTTCATAATGACAAAATACAAGCCGAGGCAAAAGGAGAAGTTTTTGTCCCACCATCTGAACAATTAAAAGAAACAAAAGAGGTTATCAATTCCTGTCATACCTTTTAAAATAAAAAACCCGGACTAAAAAAATCGTTGGCAGAAAAAGAAGTTTTTGTCCCACCACCTGAACAATTAAAAGAAACAAAGTGGCGGTGATGTGTCTTTCATAATGACAAAAGACAAGCCGAGGCAAAAGAAGTTTTTTATTCTGTCCCCCTCCATCCTTCTTTTTCTATAATGATCCCCATGACTTAATACACGCGACTAGCTGATTTTAAATTATTAAGACTAAAAAAGAAGAATCGATGAATGCTATAACATAAAATGCAAAAAAGGATTATGTATCCCCTAGGTTGCCGCTAATTCACCGCTCGTGATCTATTTTCCCATACTAAATTGCAAGTGTCTTATAAAAAATGAAAAAAAGGGATTATTATCGATTTTCATTTATGTAAAATAGAAATAGGGTTTTTTGTGCCCCCACCCCCTACCACTCTTTTTCTAAAATTACCCCGTGACTTAATATACACAAATAGTTTATTTTAAATTATTAAGACTAAAAAGAAGGATCGATGAATGATATAACATAAAATGTAACAAGGAATATCTAACCCCTAGGTTGACACTAATTTACCGTTCATGAACTATTTTCTTTTGCAAAATTGCAAGTGTCTTATAAAGTTGAAGAAAAATGATTATTAGTGATTTTCATTTCATTTAAAATAGAAATGGGATTATTTTTTTCACCCCACTCCTCCACACTCTTTTTTCTTCAGTAATTAGCCCCTTGAGTAAACACACACGTGCACATATAAGTAGCTGATTCGAAATTATTATTAGCCGAGCAAGCGATATTTTTTCCTTGAGTTTGCATAATTAAAATCTCCACTAAATAGATTTCATTGGCAAGTGCCTTAAGTCAGGTTTCCCCGCATTGCATATTATTTACAAGTCAATCTCGAAAGATTCTTATTGACCTCAATCATAGAAGGAAACGATTTAATAAATTATTATAATAGTTTCATAATATTTATCCCCCTTCTTGTCTCATAATTGTATAACTAGAGTTTTAACGTTAATTTAAGAAAAAAACCGCAAACGACAAATAACAATTTTCCTTAAATTCCAATGTTAAATATCTCTCTCGCATACAAGAATTCGGAATCAAAAGACGGGTATTTGTATGCTAGGCTCGTTGTACCTTGAAGCATTCAGCATTTGATTATGGTAAGAGGGGCGCGCTAATCAGGTTTCTACCACTATTTTTTACCTACGCTACATTGATGCCATCATGGTTAATCAATGGTTGAGATTTAAATAATACGCAAGTTGTTTAAAAAAGGAATTTGAAAAATTGTGAGTGTGTTATTAACCTAAATAAAAATATGAGGTTAGTTGATAAATACACTTACGTCAGAAATAGCAGGTATGACAATAGAAACCCCTTTTCCATCTGAATGGGGTGCGTAGCGGATTAAAGTGGGCCTAATCTCGATTAAGGATCTGATCAGGCTAGTCTCAGTGTTGTTAGGGGTGATATCCAACTTTGCCCGCTTTTGGGGGGGTGGTCTGATCGTCACCGACCTGGAATAAAATTAATTTCAGTTTTCTCACTAGGTAGTTTGTAAACTTAAAGACCTAAATTTCAACCTACTTAAACAAATAGAGAAAAGAGCGGCAGTCCTAGATGGAGGTTAAACCAAATATATTTTTAATATGATGCTCTTTACGCTAAAGCTATTTATACTTTTAAAAAAGCTTCCTATTTTAATTAAACAATACGTCTCTTGACCTCTGAAACGACGTAAGGTTCTTAATACATTTCGCTTCTTGAATCACATATTTTATGTTATTAAATTAATAGCTATGTTTGCGATAATATGTCATAGCCTATTGCATCGAGGGCCAAGAAATTAAAATACGAATCTATCATTCACTATTACCATAATTGAAAAAAACTCAGAAACTCAGCACACAGCTAAAATCAATTAAAAAGGTCGATCCGTAAACTGTTATCGCAATAGCAACCTCTTTTATGCTATAGCTGTTAGAGCTTTAAGAAACAAAAAATGTATGCCTTTTTTACTGAGAGTAAGGAACAAGATTAAAACTTAGGGAGTAAATTATTCTGCTCAAAATTCCATCTGGTTAAACTCCTAAATCATAAAAGGGGTCAGTACCCATCCCCCCCTAAGACGGACTCAACCCATAGAATAATGCAGATAAGATGCATAAAAAAACACAATTTGCGTATTAGTTTTCAACAGGTTTTTATTCCGAATATGAATGGGGTACCCCCTCCCTCGCCTTCTCAATACCAAAAATCTTACACTAAAGCTATCAGCACTTTCAAAACTCTCCCCGTGTGTTTTTTAACCTTTTTTTTAATGTATCAGAAAATTTTCTTCGCCATAAATAAATCGATTAAAGCATTATCCCTGGAAAAAGGTTTACACCCGCATACCTGAAAAGGCTTAAATCCCTCACAGTGATAGCTACTCAAGGAAAAATTTAAATAAGCGATAGTTAATCGTTACAATTCTAGTATCTGATACACGCATATTTACATATAAGTCTAATATAAGTCAATGATGACTTAATGGCAGCACAAAATGCTTTTCTTTTTCTAGAATATAAGAAAAAATTTGCTCACCAGCATTCGCTTGGAATTCTCCATATCACTATCAGTGCAAATAATTAATCAAAAAACCAAAAAAATCTATTTGACTCGCTGAAAGAGCTTATCAAACTGTACCAAATTGTAATTGGACCTGTATTTTATACTCAAAAAATGAATATATTAACCTCTAACCAAGATGGACAGGTTTTTTTTTTGGGGGGGGGGGGGATATTGAACTTACCTTAAATGATGTGCACTTCGTATACATTATGGCTGAAATCTGACCGGTTTAACTGTCGAGTCCGAAACCTGTCTGCTAAGGCATATACCAGTCATGATAATAGTTGAATGACCGTGGTAAGTCAATGTACTGGTTAAACTGCACACATATCCATGCCTGATGCTTGTAAGTTTCCTTGTAGGCTTGATATCAATAGGTGCATTACTGCTACTACATGTTGTCTTCATTCATTTTCTGATATTTTCCCACATATTCTCTTATCCATATGCTCCCTTTTTTCTCTTGAAAGTGCCAAGAATAAAATAATGAAAAAAAAAATTCCGTGAAAGATGAATTTTTCTACTATATTCAATTCTCAATTTACCAATATCACTTTGTTTACATCTATATTACCATTTGCTGTACTTGGTGGGGTTAAATTATTCTGCTAGTGAACAGCTCACTAAGGAAGCTAGAATTCTACGCAGAAGTATTTTGCTCATACTGGGTGTGCACAAGAATCTTATCTGTTTCCCATTTTTGAATTTTGGCAGCTTAAATAAGTTAGACCTCATTAATTTTTACTTTGACAACTTTTCATTTCCAAATTGATGTGTTTGTATGCTTCAAAGTTTGTGCATCATTATAGATTCCAAGCTCTTTTTAGTGTTCTAAGCACAACACTCCCTTCGATTGGTTTGTTTTGCAGTAGCTAAAAAAAAAACTCAAAATTGTCAGTCAATAAGCGAAAATTTACTAAAACTGAAATTGTTTGTATAAAAAGAATTAACAATTAGTTAGAAAACAAAAGAAATCAAAAAAATTGATTTATCTGTTGTTAAGAAAAACAACAAAAAACGTTTTTTTCTGATATTGCTGCAGTTAGTATGTCCAGATCTAGTTCTGTTCGATCATCCCAGGGTGAAAAATGTAATTATTACTTAACGTTCAGTTAAATGTGAACGTAAATTACTGTTTTATTATATTGTTTCATAAGAAAAAAATGTTTCTCATTAAATTGTTTGTTTAAAACCCTGTTTTTAAATTTCAGCTGCTATGGGCCATGGTTCGTTTCACAATCTCCTGAACTGGATCTGATTGTGAAAAACGGTTTTCAAAATAGTTTTGCATGAAAAATATTTATCTTTAGACAGTTCTTTAAACATATTTTCTAAAGTTTTGAGTACTACGGTCCAGGTTTTACTCTATATTCAGTTGCAACTATTGTTTTTTTTTTGTTATTTTGATTTTTTTTTTGGTTTGTCAAGGATTGATCGAAGTTTATTTTTGCTGATTCATGTTACAATCTTTTTTTTTAAATTTCTGAATTGGTATATAAATACAACGTGTGTTTTTCACCTCTTTTATTGGCCATGGAGCCTTTGTAGGGGTTAGTACCATGTATTTTTGTGATTGATTACTTACGATTTTACCTTAAGTTGTCACAAAGAGAGAACAAGCATGGAAACCAACATCAATCTTAGGTTTGATCTTACATTGGGTTGCTGGTCCTCCCATTAAGAATAGCTTAGCAATTTTTTTTTCGCAAAAAGTGTGAAAATGTCAAATTTGACCTTTAAGCATGACGATATCTATAAGGAAAACCAAGACTACTTTATCTCAGTTTCATTTCCCTGTCAAATAAAGGAGTATATTCCACTTGTTAAATTTTTTGAAAGCACATTTGCCAGAGATAGAACATAAATTGGGCAATTAGGAAAGCATGTGGAAATTTCGCTGTTTCTGACGCTGCTACGAATCTAAATGAAACGGTGCAACATTTCCTTTTGTTACGGCTTTCTTAAAGGTAAAAGAAATAAGCTCAATTTAATAGCCATTTTAAAATTAGAGAATTTAGCAAAAGGGAGAAGCAGAGATATTAGAGTAAGTTAGGTATGTCTTTTCGGGCAAATATTTGAAGTAGACTGCTAGGTAAATTACTGTTTAAAAGGATCATATATGCTATGCCGTGACGCAAATTCAAATCGATTTAGTTCATAGGGACTACAGGGTGTGTAAAAAGTGAAAATTTCGATGTCAGTGGTTACAAATAGATATTCCAATTCTCCAGGAAAAATATCGGAGCAAATATCGGATTCTTCTATTTGTTCTACATTATGTACCTAGCGTAATCTGTAAAGCTATAATTTTTGTTAGTTCTAATTTTAGCTTTGCTCTTTGCTTTCTTTAAAAAAACTTTGTTTTTTAAGTAGTTCTAGTCATGGATTAGCTTAAACCTTGTTTCCAGTGATTCGGACTTGGTAATCTTTAATGCATGTTATGCTGCAGACCAATTGCTTTAAAAAATGGTATTTTAAATGCTAGCATTTTCTTCCAGATCAACGACTACTGTATCTTTCCCCGCAAGGCTGAAAGGGGCCACAATTAATTTTTTTTCGACCCTCATCCTCAAGAGCTCTTAACAATAGTTGGTTTTAGTTTTTCACAGAAAAGTACCATTTTTCTTTTTTTCATTTTTTTTTTAAATGAGGAAAACACAAAAATTACCCTCCTCATATATCTTAATTAACACATTTTAAACGTCCCCCAACTTCATGAAAACATAGGAGGGGGCTTACATTCTCACGAATTGGAGTCAATGAAACTTACAAAACTGTCTTGTAAACTGTCAATTCTGTAAACTAAGTCTTGTTTTCCGGGGTCATATTTTTTCTTTCAGATTAATGCTGAGAGCACCCTGTCCAGTCACTGGAGCTTAATCAAGTCCAGAGAGCTTACAGTACTTCCGCTTGGACTATGAGCTTTTTTCACCTACATTTTTATTCTGGAAATCTAATAAATATTTCTTAGACCACACTGCTTATCCATTTACGAAAAATTAAGCAAGAAAAACGGGTTTTAATTTTTATAAAGCAGTGAATACAATAAAATAAACACTTAATTAAACAAACATACTCCGAATATTTCGGCCCCTAGTCCGGGAGCCTTTCTCAACGGAAAAGAAAGAGAAAATGAAACAAAAATGTTCTTTTTTAAAAAAAAAAACTTAACTTACATCAAAATAAAACATACTAAACACATAAAGAGAAAGAAAAAATATAAATAAATAGGAAACAAAATTCATATATTAAACAAACCCTTCCATGTACTGGCGTATAAAAAAAAATCGAATGTCTATAATGATTCAACTCGCCTTCTCACAGTATATAAATGGAAATCTATCAATAAAATGAAGAATATATTTATATTTAAACCAAGACAATAGAGGTCAGCTAACCCCTGGCCCATAACCCCTATTTAAATCTCGCAAGTTCATTAACCAATTTTTTGAATTATAAATTGAACGGATTCGTTGGCTTGCAAGCTTAGCTGCAGTTCGTTTACTTTTCCCAGCATTTAACCCATTCGGACCTTTGTTCGCAAGGTCATCTTTCGTTTCAGAACTATTATTAAAATCAGTACTGATTGAATATCTTACCTGCTTTTTAATTAAACTATTATAAATTGAGTTGATCCTAAATTCCCCATCATCTCTATTGATACTAAGGGACATTACAGAAATAAAAAAGATAATATATGGGGGTGTTAGTTTGTCTTGGTTTAAGCATAAATATATTCTTCATTTTTTGATAGATTTCCATTTATATACCGTGAGAAGGCGAGTTGAATCATTATAGACATTCAATTTTGTTTATACGCCAGTACATGGAAGTGTTTATTTAATATGTGAGTTTTGTTTCCTAATTATTTATATTTTTGTTTTGTTTTTTTCTTTCTTTTTATGTGTTTAGTATGTTTTATCTTGATGTAAGTTAAGTTTTTTTTAAAAAGAACATTTTTTGTTTCTTTTTCTCTTTTTTTTTTCCGTTGAGAAAGGCTCCCGGACGTGGGGCCGAAATATTCGGAGTATGTTTGTTTAATTAAGTGTTTATTTTATTGTATTCACTGCTTTATAAAAATTAAAGCCCATTTTTCGTGCTTAATTTTTCGTAACTGGAAATATAGTATAATTAAAAATATAATACCGGAGACAAAAGGGTTTTCAAGGGTCTGAAAAACCTTAAAACGTAATAAAAGAGTAATTGTAAACAATAAAAATTATAGAAAAGACCCTGTTACACAGGACGTAATGGTCACATGGTTAGGACCCTTCATTTTGGCCGTACTAACTTAAGTTCGATTCTTCATTATGACAAATGCGTATATTTTCATTAATATTCATTTTCTTATGCCGAACAAACGGGTTTAAAAAAAGAAGAAGGATACAAACAAAGGAGACACTTCAATGCTTCACATGCAAAAAAAAAAAAAATCAATTTTTCTTATTGTTTAAGGTGGGGGACTAGGTTCGAATCTTCGTCATGACAATATATATGTATATATATATATATTTATATATATATATATATATATATATATATATATATATATATATATATATATATATATATATATATTATATATATATATAATATATATATATATATATATATATATAGGAGACAAACAAAAGACAGTTCAGTGCTCCACATGTAAAAAATCAATTTTTCTTGTTTCTCAAGCCAGGTTTTTCCTGAAAAACCTGAAAAACTTAAAATTCAAGAGAAATATTTTCTTCCAGATTAACAGTAACAGCATCGTGTCCCATGAACTTGCAATACTTTCCCATGGATCGTCAACTCTGTCAAATAGAAATAGAAAGTTGTAAGTATCTCTTATTCACACATGCATCAATATGTATATCTATTGCAGGTTAACTGTTACGGCGTCTTGTCCAATGCAATTACAATTTTTCCCTATGGACAGACAACTCTGTATGCTAGAGATAGAAAGCTGTAAGTAACGTACTGATGCTCTCTATGGATGTATCACGTTACTTCGTATAATAGCTAGTTATGTAGATTTGAACAAGCATGATTTTTAACCTACAATAATCAAGTAGATGTAAAGATGTTTGTGGAATATGAAAGTGAGATAGTATAATTTGGAAGAACGAGAGGATCATGTTTTCAAGAAAATTCTTGTTTTATTAGTAGCTCCTTTGTTTTTAAAACCAGGCTGGATAGCCGGGAGCTGGATAGTTGGAGTATGAGTCAACAGCTATCGCTGTTGGTACGCCTAAAGATCGCGTTTGCTAAGCAAAAAGAGATCATCAGGGTAAAATTAATAAGGAGGATCAAGCTGTGATTAAATATATATTGCATTGCTGACCCTGCCTTTGAGAGCAGCAAAGTAAACAGTTTTTGGTAATTATTTTGTACGTTTAAAAATTTTGAATACGAGCTTTAGGAGTAACAGCGACAATATGCACAATCTACGTAGTTCGAAGCAATGAATTTAAGATTTCAGGATTTGGGAGAGCACTCATTGTTCAGGTGTCGATATATAGGAAAAGAGTTCCCACTACATATTGAAATACTACCAGATCAGTATGAATTAGTCTACAATTTAGACATATATGGATTATAGTCCAAGATATATTACAGTTTCGAAAACAAAAATGCGTGAAAGAAATATTTTTCGGTCACAGCTCCTTCGTGTCAATAAAATAATCCGAGAATGTTAACTTCAGATAATCAAGCCCAAGGGCTCACGAATAGAATACATTAAATCATAAGTGCAGAATTTCTGTACTTCTGAGAGAGAAAATATCAATTGTAGTAAGACAATATACTCGTTTTTTGAAGATCCGTTTTTGAAAACTCGTTTTGAATCCTTCAAATCATTTTAATTTACTTTTTAAATATTTAACTTTTAATTTTTTTAATTGTTAAAAAGTTATCTAAAAATTTATAATTTTTAGAATTAAATTTCAAATTACTTTTTCATTTTCAAAATATTAATATGTTTAATCAATACACTTTACAGTGTGTGTCTCATGCAAACGTCTCTCCTGCTTCTAAAACCCCGTCTCTGTCTTGACAATGCACAGGGGGCTATGAAGCAAGTGTTCATGACAAACTAATCGTGAATTTCAGGAGAATGTAGCTTTGAACGAGGCTGGGGGGAAGGATGAACGTGTCCACCCGTTATGGCTTCGATTCACTTAGTTTAACTATGGTCTTTAGGAATAACAGTGATTCTCCAATTGAATCTAGTGCCCTTGTTCTATAGTTTACTTTAAATATTGTATAATTTGATGTGAGGCATGATGTCTATCATTAATCTATCATTAACTAAAACAAAAAGTTTTTGAAAATGAATTTTCAAAGAAAAATGAAGAGCCATATTAACCCAAAACAAACAGAAATGAAGTCAAACAATATAATTAGAACTTAAATGAAAAAAAATTACCACCAATCTATAAATGAAATTCAAAAGGCATAGAAATTTAGATGAATAATCAAGTCAAAATTAAAACGAACAAAAATTAAAATGAAACTGCAATAATCAAGATTATTGGAGAGAACTAATGGAATTAGATTAATCATTGGGCTTATAGTGACATCAATTCCTGGAAGTCTCAGTAATTTTTTATTTTCATGTTACAATTATTAAAAAGAGAAATTATTTAAAAATATATTTAGTTTAGGCTATTCAATGAAGCGTAAATAACTCTCTAGCTTTTGAAAGGCTTGGGTGCGGTGGCCCTGCTCATTCTGGCTATAATTTCTATTTCATGTTAAGTTTGGCATAATAATTCATTTTATTTTATTTTTTCTTTAGGATTCATCAGATTGTAGCAGAAGCTAAAATATTCATGTATTGATGGGATAATTTATTTTATTTTCTGTTTGTGCTGGATTTTGTTTCTTTATTCTTTGGTAGTAATTTCTGTTTTTTCAAGTTTGAATTATTATATGATTTTCTTTTACTTGCCTTAGTTATTATTATGTTTGAAAATGTTCATATTTAGAGAAAGTATTTTAAATTAATTCATATATGTTTTAATTGAAACAAATTTTGCTGTTGTTAATATCTGGAATATTTTTAAAGCTTTTCTGTTTTAAGGCTTAAGAATTAAAATGTTCGGTTGCAGTTTAAATTTCAGACGAAATTTGAATAGCCAACCAAAGTTTTCGATCATGAGCAGTTTTGTGCAATCACTTTTTAATAATTGTTTTACTTGGGTGAATAGGGAGGGGGATTATTGTTCTAATTAGTAGATCATCTACGTAATTTTCTGTTTTCTACTGAAGCCATCCAGATTCCAAATTGTTGACACCTTTGAATATAAGCATATCTTAACCCACCATTTTGTAAAAAGAATCTTTTTATATTATATCTTGTTATACCTGTTCGTTTGTTTAAATAAATGCAATGCAAAGTTCTACATTAAAACGGTTTACGTTTTGCTGCCTTAGAAAAAAAACCGTAACGAATCAACCAAACCGAATTTTTGTCTTTATTGACATTTGTCTGTTCTTGAAATTTCAATCAAGGTATGATAATACACATTATACACAAACTATACACATTAGTTTGAGTTTCACAATAATTCACAGCATGAAATTCTCGCTCTAAGAATAAGTTTTTCTTGCAAAATCTATTATTACTCTTGTTATGTCTGGTGACTTTGGGGAAAAATGAGCGTGGGAGGGGGCCTAGTTACCCTCCATTTTTTCGGTCACTTAAAAAGGGCACTAGAACTTTTATTTTTAGTTCCAATGAGCCCTCCCACGATATTCTAGGACTACTGGGTCGATACGATCACCCCTGGGAAAAAAAACAAACAGATAAACACGCATCCATGATCTTTCTTCTGGCAAAAAAAATACAAATTCCACATTTGTTAAGATAGGAGCTTGAAACCTCTACAGTAGGGTTTTCTGATACACTGAATCTGCTGGTGTGATTTTCATTTAGGTTCTATAGGTTTTAGGGGGTCATTCCCCCTTTTTTCTAAAATCAGCCAAATTTTCTTAGGCACTTAACTTTTGATGGGTAGTACTAAACTTGATGAAACATATATATTTGAAATCAGAATTAAAATCTGATTCTTTTGATGTATCTATTGGTATCAAAATTCCGTTTTTTAGGCTTTCGGTTACTATTGAGCTGGGTCACTCCTTACTTACAGTCCGTTACCACCAACTGTTTCATCTATTGAAACCAAAGTTCTGCTTTTTAGAGTTTCGGTTACTATTGAGCCGAGTTGCTCCTTGCTTACAGTTCGTTACCATGAACTGTTTGATAATAAAAGCCAATATAAAGTTTCTTTTTCATGTAATAATTGTGATGTTTAACATACTATATTTTGCGTTATCTCAGTCGATTTTGATCTACGATTTTGATCTCAGTCTTAACTAAGAACTACAGTTCCAATAGTAATAATAATAATTTATTAGTAACCCACTATACAATAAAATACAAGTACAATTGGAGCAAAATGATACAAGAACAATAGCGAGCAGAAATCTGGAATAAAAAGACAAAAAAAAATTAAACAAGAAACTTACTAAATCAATGATGAAAAAGATAATTTTAGCGATTGCATGACCAGAAAGTGCGTATTTATATTTAATATTTGAAGTTCGAGGGGAGGGATGAGCTAAGCCTGCCTGATTTTCATTTCTGAAGCCTTCTTTGAACACTTGCAAAGGAATAAGCATGGTAATTTATAAGGAGCTACCCATCTATACTACAACTAGCTAAGGTACAAAATAACTTCGTTCAACCAATTTATGCTATCTCTCGCAAGCGTTAATTCTAGTACCCTTCCCTCTTCAGTTATCATTTTTTTTAAATCGTTCTCCATATAATTTCATTTCACTATTTCATGTTTTGTAAATAATGCATTTGTCTTTAATATATTGCATGAACTACCTAGATTTGATATTTTCTAATTTCTTTTGAGAATCTGTGCAGCTTTTTCAAACTTTAAACAGGAGCGTAATTTGCTATGGAGCAGGGGGTAACTGCCCCTCCCAGACCTCAGTTTGCCCCCTTCCTTTACCCTCTGACCCCAGTTTACCCCCCAGCTGAAATTTAGTTTCTTCCAAAATCTTTTCAAAACTAAGCTGAACCTCCATAATTCAAGCATCAACAGAAACAGATCAGTTTTTTTTAGTACATATTTACCTTTATAGTACTATATAGTACATTTATAGTATTCTTACAGAACTAACTAGTACCTTTATAGAACCAAATGGCTTTTTTTAGTTTTTACAGTCATTTTCACTTGATTTTGGAAAATTGGCTCCAACTTTGCCCCTCCTCCAGGATTTTGACCAAATTACGGCACTGACTTTAAACCATAATGAAAGTATCTAAAACATATACTTGGTTCTACAAAAGCAAATTATTTTCCTAATTTGAGATACAACAATTCGATTAATTTATGAATCAAGCTTAATTTCTTTGCCTCTTTTTTTCCTGGCATAATCGTTCCATTTTTGTTTTTAAGATTCCAAAGCAAGACTTAGTGAATTTTTAGTGTTTAATATAACTTTCAAGATTTCAACACTAAATTAAATGGTAAAATTGATTTTTAGCTATTTTGCATGACTGTTTATTTATTTGTCAGTATGAGCTAACTCATCAATTGAGCTGAAATTCAGACCATGAAGTCCCATTGCTTCAAAAAAAATTCATTGTTTTTGGGACAAGGGCCAGAATTTCCCCATCCTTATCATGTACTGTGACAGCTGTCGAACCTTGCCCTTCACAACAACATCTTCCAGCTTAACTTACAACTTTTGAAACGTATTCAGTCGGTATTTGACCCCAACTGGTAATTCATCGATCAGAATTTCCAATTCCTGTAAAGGCTTCAATAAACATTCGTATTTCAGCTACTTTAAGTCGAAAAAGGAGTCTAGTCAGCGTTGTATTAAACTTTGTAATTACTTCTTTTGTTTATTTATATCCCACCATTTTGTGCCAGTTATGTTCTACTCTCTCAAGGGTCCATAACCGCATAACATCTTTTCAGCAATTGTGAGATGTAGGAATGAAAGACTTCTGTCCCTAACTAGTTATTGATGCACCAGTGTTATCTGCTTCATTTTCCAACTCGTAACCTGTGATACTAGAATATCCGCGGGCCCACGTCAATGTAATAGGTCGCCATTTGATGCTAATCTGTTTAAAGCTTCAAACTGCTCCAATTAACTTTTTTGTTAGCTCTTAATATTTTCCAAAGCCTTAAACCATGCTTGGTTATCAGATATGATGCAAATTTTCCTGTCTGTACTATGTAACTGATCCAGTCTTATAGCTGCTTGTTCTATCCTCAATATTTCTGTCTGGACGACCGTTGCAGATTCCCATAAGTGATAACTTGTAGTCTCTACGTTAGATTAGAGGCATTATAGTACATCACCACTCCTGCCACAACTTTCCATGGGTCGTAGAACCATCTGTATCAAAAATTGTGTTGTTGGTTCTTTCATCGGGAGATTATTATCCTTCGGAATTTGTAACTTCCTACGCTTAAGCAATAGTAAGTTGCTTGCATGCATATGGCTTTTCGTTCTCCCTCTCAGTAACATCTGTTTCTGAGTCCATTGGTCAGCATTATACTGCCTGACAATACGTTTTATTACTTCTTCCTCTAGAATATTCTCTACATGTTAAATTCCTCTACATAGTTTCCTGGACGCTGTGGTAGTTCTGTAGTATGCTGATGTGATCATTAGGCAGACAAGTCGTTGTACCATTCTCAAAGGGGTTACATGTACCTGAGGTTGGATCGAGTTGATCCAGATCACCACACCATACGATAAAAACTGGTCAAATCTGGTCAAACTGGTCTTTTTCCCATTACTCTTTGGAACTGAATTAGGCCATGACCTTCCGCGCCTTCTCTGCATGGTGGACGTTCCAGATAAACTGGGGACCAGGCATGATTTACAGATATTTCACCTTTTTTTGAGTGATATCGGGCAACCATTCATTTTCAAAGTAAAAAGAGCTTTCAAAGTCATTTTGTTCATGAATAATATCGCTTCACTCTTTTCAGGAACCAAGCGCAGACTGTGTCTTCGTACCCATACGTAAATTGTATTCAGCATTCGTTGCCCTAATTAAAACAGGGTTTTCAGGAATCCTGAGTATAGTCAGGCCCTTGCCTGGGTGCACCAATAATGACGTCCCAACAGAATCAAAATTTATTCATAACAAGGTTCCGCACATGGAGAACCCACTCCTCCTTGGGGCAGCCTTTCAGGATAGCTTTTGTGTTTTTTATTCCCTCTAGCTCCACGACCTCTAACCTGTTTCTGAGCACGTGTTAATTTTTGTGTTGTTGTGTCTATTTTTCCTTCGTCGATGAGTGATATTACTGATTCTAAAGGTGCGTTATCAAGCACCCCTTTTATTTTCAGAAATATGCCTAGTGAATATTCTTTGACTACCTTGGCTGTTCTATGCACCATAAAAGCTGATGTACACTTGTTTCTGAAAAGATCTAGATCTATGGCCCAATTGGCTTTTGGATATTAGATTTTTGGTTTTAGGATTGCTTATGAGGTGCCAATGAACTAACCCTCAATTCCTTCAGCTAAAAGGAGGCTAGTGTAACCAGCCTGTATGATCTGTGATTTGGTTAACTTTCTTTTCCCAGGCTTCGACATAACAGCACCTCTTGCTTTGGATAATAGCTACTTGGTCGTGTATATGTAGGCCTACCTCAAGAATGCCGATCAAGGTAACAAGGTTCAAAGTTGCATGGATATTATTAATTTTTAGTTTAGAGTCTCAATATTTTTAAATACTTTCAACGAATTTACAGCTTATCAAGTTTTTGGTGTAGTAAACCAATAAATTTGTTGAAATAATATATTCATAGTTAATTTAACCGGCTAAGATGATTTCACTCTGGTTCGAAAAAGCTGAGATGATGGGTCAAATGTGTTTCGTGATCTCAATTTTGTTCATAAAATTTTGCTCTTCAAAGTCTTTCAAAAGCTGTTTCTTTTAGTATAGGCAAAATCGTGGTTTAATATTTCCATTATTGCTATCAATTAAATTGTCAGCAAAGGTACTGCCAAAGAAACTCTTGATTGGTTCTTATTTTTTCAAACATTGGCGTTTGATAAAAAGTAAATGTATTTGCTCCTTTAAAAGATTCGGACAGAATGAGTGTCATCAGATTGGAAAACGAAAATGCTAAAGTGGCGTTCGCATTTTTGTCTAGAGATATGCCTGTCCAGACATCCATATTCAGGCAGTTCTTAGTCACATTACAAATTCGGTGCTTAGGTACAACTATGTATATCCAAACATCCTGTTCCAGAGCCTAGGATTCAGGTCTAGGATGTTGAATTCTGCAAATTATGAAGCTTTTTTGTTACTATATCTATCATTCACACTTAAGAGTGTCGTTTACTTATAGGTCTGGATAGACTTTCATGCGTAAGCAAGTGCGTGGCCAGACCGACATGTTCAGGCATGGAAGGTTTGTTGGACTTGCAAGTGAATGTCTCTTCAGGACTTTGAAACTACCTTTTTCTTTCTAAATTCCACGTGTAATTGATCAGATTTTCTTCTTTTCAGGATTATAATATCCTAATCTAAGAATTGGACCCTTGGGCTGCGTGTTTAAGCAATTTGATTACTTCTTCTAATTAACCCATAGCTTTTATCCAAGAAATTTGTCAATTTTAAATGCTTAAGTAAATACTCTGTTGGCCCTGCGAAGAATACTTACTTGAGAACGAAATTGAATCTATTCTGACAGATGATTCGTCAGTTAGGTCATGCAGTGTCAATCTTTTCCCCTCATTTGATCTTATTCTATTTGTGTGCTATCATCTGAACTAATCCTAAGTAGTTTTCGCTTCCCCTGCCATAATCACTGCTCATGCAGCTTTTAATATGAATGTATTCTTTCGGTGGTCGGTCTGGTTTATATATAGTAGGATTTTTTAATTTTAATGCATATTATTCCTGGTACATTGAGGATTTGTTTAACAATACAAAATACTGCAGTACAATTTGCAATGCAATGATAATAAGGAACATAACTGGTCAAATAAAAATTATCCAGATACATGACTGTATACAAAAGCTACACATATGAGAAAAATCCACCTCCCAAGTGCTCGTGAACGCCTTTCCCATTGAAGTCACATTGAGAAATGAATGAATGACTTTATTGACTCAACAACTAAAATGGTAATACACCCCAAAACCGAGAAAATAGCTCATAATTGTTGGGTTTAACAAACATAAGGATTGAATTCATCAACATGGTGAAAAGTAGCGGAATAAGGGAAACGGACCACAAAACTAGAAAATGAAAAACCAGAAAAGAAATAAAGAGAATGAAAAAAAGAGGTAAAAGTAATGCCAGGTAAAAAGCAGTGATTCCAACACGGGTAAATAAACAAAAACAATAAAAAAAAGACTACACAAAGGGCTTAGGCTCCATCATCAAAGCTCATCAATTAATATTTAATATATCCTTTTTCAAATTATTCTGGTTATGTCCATGAATGTGTCCCCTAGGCATCCAAAAGTGTGTCATTTTTAACTAAAATGTGTCCATCTTGAAGTTTCAAAACTAGAAGTGATTTTTTTTTACCAGTTGTGTTGGAGGCAACGCCATAACATTGCCTAAAGTAACATGCCATAAGGCTTCATTATTTTATTGTATTTTTTTTTCCAGAGGCACTTCATATGGAAGGGGTGGTCGTATAAACTTCGGAGAGGCTTATTCGATTGGAAATTCTAGTTCCCTTACTTCTTGCTTGACAACCCCCCACCCCAATCCCGGGGGCAATGACTGTAATTTTCAAGCTGCCAATTGTTAACTTATAAGGTTTTATGGAGAGGTGGTTGTGTAAACTTTGGAGGGGGCTCAATCGATTGAAATCGAAAGTTGTAGAAAAGTCAGAAGTGATCGGAGGGTAAAAAGACCCTCTTGCGCCTGTGTTCTCACAAATACATTCCATATGTTGATTCCCTTTTGGAAAAGTCTCTCTACGTGTACATTTGAGCAGTCAAAGAGACAGTAAGACAAATAAAAATAATTCCGTGTATGAATTCCAAAAATACTTTCGGGAATTCCCCCTACTCTTTGGAAAGTTTATTCCCAGAAAAAAAGCTCCAGGTTGAACTTGCTTCATTCAGCTGTGTTTTCAAACAGTTCGTGGTAATGAACTGTAAGTAAGGGCGGTCCGGCTCAATAGTAGCCGAAACTCTAAAAAACAGAATTTTGATACCAATAGATACATCAAAAGAATCAGACTTTAATGCTGATTTCAAATATATAAGTTTCATCAAGTTCAGTCCTACCCATCAAATGGTACGCGCCTGAGAAATTTGCCTGATTTTCGAAAAAAGGGGGAAACACCCCACAAAAGTTATAGAACCTTAATGAAAATCACACCATCAGATTCAGCATATCGGAGAACCCTACTGTAGAGGTTTCAAGTTCCTTTCTGCAAAAATGTGGAATTTTGTATTTTTTTTGCCAGAAGAAAGATCACGGGTGCGTGTTTATTTGTTTTTTTTTTTTTCCAGGGGTGATCGTATCGACCCAGTGGTCCTAGAATATCGTGGGAGGGCTCATTCAAACGGAAATTGAAAGTTATAGTGCTATTTTTAAGTGACAAAAAATGGAGGGCAACTAAGCCCCCTCCCACGCCCATTTTTTTCCAGAGTCACCCAATCAAAATTTTGAGATAGCCATTTTGTTCAGCATGGTCTAAAAAAAATAATAATTATGTCTTTTAGGATGATTTAATCTCCCAAAGCCCCCAAGGGGAGGGCTGAAAGCTATGAACTTTACCCAATGTTTACATATAGTATTGGTTATTGGGAAGTATAGCCTACAGACGTTTTCAGGGGGGATTTTTTTCTGGTAGTAGGGGGAGGGGGTTATGTGAGAGGATCTTTCCATGGAAGAAATTTTCATGAGGGAAGGGACATTGCTATGAAGGGAAGGGACATTGCTTTAAAAAACATGTTTTTTCAACTGTAAGTAAGGAGCAACATCAAAACTTAAAACGAACAGGAATTATTACGTTTATGATTGGGATCACCCCCTAGTTAATACCTCACTCTTTAAGCCAAAGATTTTTGCTAAAGTTAGACGCTAAAGTTAGACTCTTTCTCACAACGCTATTTTTTAAAACAATAAAAACTTTAGCGTAAAGAGCGAGGCGTTGCGGAGGGGACAGCCCCTTTCTTATACGGAATAATTTTGTTTGTTTTAAGTTTTAATGTTGCTCCTTACTTTTAGTCAAAATAACTTTTTTTTTTATTTAATCAATTTAAAGCTCTGTAAAACTCAATAAAGTGATGTGTAATTAAATATTCAATATTTGGAAAGAAGTTCATTGAATCTTTCTGAGGGTGGAGGGAGACCTAAGCCTTAAGGGTGCCAATTCAAAAGAAGATAGAGGTTCGGGCGGAGGCCTTTGAAATCTAGGGGGTTCTCATTTTGTTTCTATTTCGCCTGCACCTCAAGGAAAATACAGGGGATTGAGCTCCCCTCAATGATAGCGATTCACAAAAAGTGTAGGAGAGGCATAATGTGCTTTTCAAAATCTAGGATGGGGGAATTTTGTTGCTTTTTTTCAGTGAAAATACAAAAAAAGTATTTTTCAATTAAAACACAAATAAGTATTTCTATGGTGCAATAGGAGGGCGCCCTTGAGAAGCCCCAGAAAGTACATTTTTAGGACAAAATCTCTCCTAGTTTCCGGTGAGATTCCATGTTCTTTCACTCACACACATTTTTCTGGAAGCGTTTCTAATATAGATTTTGCACTGACCAATATATCTGAGTTACGGTCTCAGTAGGTGGTCTTCTCAGATGAACTTGTTTTAAGTGACCATTTTTATCTAGAGCTACTAGTCCCTATCGACTCTTTATCCTTGCCTACTAACCCCGTGCCCAAATGGTTCGAAAAACTGAATTGGAATTAAATCAATCTATATTAGGATCAGTTTACTCTTGACACTCTACTAAAGTTCCCTTCCATATTCTAGCTACTTCTCCTCCATCTGATCTCCTAGACCTTGAGCTTTATCTGGCGCAGATACTTCACACTCTAAAAATCGCAGCCACTACTTCCGTTCTTCTTGAAAGAATAAGGAGGGTACAAGGAAAATAGGCTGGTCTACGTATCCAGGCCTTAAGAGGCAAAAGAACGTCACGGTTTTGGCGTAATGTGTGGAATGAGGCTGATAAGCCACGGTCTGGGGTCCTTTTCCATCTTACAAAGTATAAATTCGGTAAGCTTGTCCATTCGTGGAAAAAGCATCAAACCACTGGGCTATCATCTAATGTCAGTAATACCTTTTCCCATTTATGGCACTATGTGTCTAGATTGACATCATTTCCAACCTCTTCTCCAGATGTTATTTCAACGGAGGATCGGATCAAAAAATTTTCTAAAGTTTTTACAACTGACCCTCCTCCTCAAGACACCATCTTTAAATCAAGGTCAGATCCTGGCCTTTTTTTAGGGGGGGGGGGGGCGCAAAATAGGTTGATCCGATAAACTTGCGTTAGGAGCAAGTTTAATTAATACAAAATTGTGTTAATTAAGTAAATTAAACTACTTTAGACTCCGTTAGAGGGGGTGCCCCTTGGATCCGCCACTGCTTTAAATCAAAACTATTAAGCATTTTCGTGATTTAAATCCCAATAGGAATTTTATTCACCTATTGAAATTGAAAACCAGGTACGACTTCTATTATCTGGTAAGTCTGCGAATCTTGATTTCGCTTAAATCCAAAAAAGAGATTCCGGAGGTATATTAATTATAATTTATAATTACATGGAGTAAATCCAATTTAGATTCTTCTTATGATTATGAAAAAAGCGACTGTTGGATTGTTATTTTAGGATGTTTGTCAGAATTGTTTATACATTAAAAGACTGAAGAATCCAAAATTATACAAAAAATAAGGTCATGAGAATGATTAAAAAATAATCGATCTTCAAGTGACTTTCATATTGTTTCCTTAAAAGTAATCGCCTTGAAAATCTGGGCAGCACTGGTGGGTTTGTGTGCATTTTTCTTAGTAGCACTGGAACACGGATACTAGAATAGCTCTCACTGGTCAGTCACAGCCATTTGAATAAATTTATAGTTTCCAAAAGGTCTCATTTTGACGTGGTCTTTCATTCGTGGAAAACAGAAAAATTACAAGAGTTAAAGGCGAAAAAGGGGGTGGATTAGAACTAGAAATATTAACGACTACCAAATTCTGAAATGGTTTGTGTCATAGGCAGCGCGCTAGCGCTGCCTAAGTAAAGAACGATGTGGGCACAATGTGTTTTTTTTTCTCCATACCCGGGCACTTCGTATCGAAGGAGTTGTCGTAGAAACTTCGAAAAGGGCTCATTCGATTGGAAATTGGAGTGGCTAGTGCCCTTTTTAATAGTCGAAAGTGATTGGAGGGCAACTAGCCCCCCCCCCCCCAAGCCCATTATTTCCCCAAACACATTCAATCAAAATTTGGAGATAGCCATTTTGTTCAGCGTAGTTGATTTCCAGATAGAAAATATGTTTTTGAGGAGGACAATCTCCCACAGCCCTCAGGGCAAGGGTTTTAAGTTATGCCCCGGGGGCATATAAGGTTTCTAAAGAAGGCCTTGTCGTAGAAACTTCAAGAAAAGCTCATTCAATCGGAAATTCAAAGGGCTAGTGCCCTTTTTAATAGTCGAAAGGGATTGGAGGGCAACTAGCCCCCCCCACACACCCATCATTCCCCCAAACACATCCAATGAAAATTTTGAGATAGGCATTTTGTTCAGCATAGTTCATTTTCTGATAGAAAACATATTTTTGAGGAGGACACTCCCCCATAACCCTCAGGGCAAGGATTATAAGTTATGCCCTGGGGGCATACAAAAGTTTTTATTGAAAGCGTTGTCGTAAAAACTTCAAAAGGGCTCATTCAATTGAAAATTGAAAGGGCTAGTGCCTTTTGTAATAGTCGAAAGTGATTGGAGGGTAACTAGCCCCCCCCCCCCTACGCCCATCATTCCCCCAAACACATCCAATCAAAATTTTGAGATAGCCATTTTGTTCAGCGTAGTTGATTTCCAGATAGAACATATGTTTTTTAAGAGGACACTCCCCCACAACCCTCAGGGCAAGGGTTTTAAGTCATGCCCTGGGGGCATATAAGGTTTTTATAGAAGACGTTGTCGTAGAAACTTCAAAACAGGCTCATTCGATTGGAAATTCAAAGGGCTAGTACCCTTTTTAATAGTCGAAAGTGACTGGAGGACAACTAGTCCCCAATCCCCCACGCCCATCATTCCCCCAAACACATCCAATCAAAATTTTGATATAGCCATTTTGTTCAGCGTAGTTGATTCCCACATAGAAAATATGTTTTTGAGGAGGACAGAAAACATATTTTTGAGGAGGACACTCCCCCATTACCCTCAGGGCAAGGATTATAAGTTATGCCCTGGGGGCATATAAAGTTTTTATTAAAAGCGTTGTCGTAAAAACTTCAAAAGGGCTCATTCAATTGAAAATTGAAAGGGCTAGTGCCTATTGTAATAGTCGAAAGTGATTGGAGAGTAAATAGCCCCCCCCCCTACGCCCATCATTCCCCCAAACACATCCAATCAAAATTTTGAGATAGCCATTTTGTTCAGCGTAGTTGATTCCCAGATAGGAAATATGTTTTTTAAGAGGACACTCCCCCACAACCCTCAGGGCAAGGGTTTTAAGTTATGCCCTGGGGGCATATAAGGTTTTATAGAAGGCGTTGTCGTAGAAACTTCAAAAAATGCTCATTCGATTGTAAATTCAAAGGGCTAGTACCCTTTTTAATAGTCGAAAGTGACTGGAGGGTAACTAGACCCCAATCCCCCACGCCCATCATTCCCCCAAACACATCCAATCAAAATTTTGATATAGCCATTTTGTTCAGCGTAGTTGATTTCCACATAGAAAATATGTTTTTGAGGAGGACACTCCCCCACAACCCTCATGGCAAGGGTTTTAAGTTATGCCCTGGGGGTATATAATGTTTTTATAGAAGGCGTTGTCGTAGAAACTTCAAAAAATGCTCATTCGATTAGAAATTCAAAGAGCTAGTGCCCGTTTTAATAGTCGAAAGTGACTGGAGGGTAACTAGCCCCCCCCCACCCATGATTTCCCCAAACACATCCAAACAAAATTTTGAGATAGCCATTTTGTTCAACGTAGTTGATTTCCAGATAGAAAATATGTTTTTGAGGACGACACTCCCCCACAACCCTCAGGGCAAGGGTTTTAAGTTATGCCCTGGGGGCATATAAGGTTTTTAAAGAAGGTGTTGTCGTAGAAACTTCAAAGAAAGCTCATTCGATTGGAAATTCAAAGAGCTAGTGCCCGTGTTAATAGTCGAAAGTGACTGGAGGGTAACTAGCCCCCAATCCCCCACGCCCATCATTCCCCCAAACACATCCAATCAAAATTTTGATATAGCCATTTTGTTCAGCGTAGTTGATTTCCACATAGAAAATATGTTTTTGAGGAGGACACTCCCCCACAACCCTCATGGCAAGGGTTTTAAGTTATGCCCTGGGGGCATATAATGTTTTTATAGAAGGCGTTGTCGTAGAAACTTCAAAAAATGCTCATTCGATTAGAAATTCAAAGAGCTAGTGCCCGTGTTAATAGTCGAAAGTGACTGGAGGGTAACTAGCCCCCCCCCCACCCATGATTTCCCCAAACATATCCAAACAAAATTTTGAGATAGCCATTTTGTTCAGCGTAGTTGATTTCCAGATAGAAATATGTTTTTGAGGACGACACTCCCCCACAACCCTCAGGGCAAGGGTTTTAAGTTATGCCCTGGGGGCATATAAGGTTTTTAAAGAAGGTGTTGTCGTAGAAACTTCAAAGAAAGCTCATTCGATTGGAAATTCAAAGGGCTAGTGCTCTTTTTAATAGTCGAAAGTAATGGGAGGGCAACTAGCCCCCCCACACCCATCATTCCCTTAAACAAATCCAATAAAAATTCAGCGTAGTTGATTTCCAGATAGAAAACATATTTTTGAGGAAGACACTCCCCCACAACCCTCAGGGCAAGGATTATAAGTTATGCCCTGGGGCAATATTAGGTTTTTATTGAAATCTTTGTCGTAGAAACTTGAAAAAGGGCTCATTCGATTTGAAATTCAAAGGGCTAGTACCCTTTTTAATAGTCAAAAGTGATTTGAGGGCAACTAACCCCCCTCTCACGCCCACCTTTTGCCCAAACACATCCAATCAAAATTTCTAGATAGCCATTTTAATCAACGTAGTTGAAAGTTTAGGAAATTAGGTCTTTAAGGATGACAACCCCTCCCCCACAGCCCTCAGGGCAAGGGTTGTAAATTATGCCCTGGGTGCATATAAAGTTTTTATTAAAAGCGTCTGTCGTAGAAACTTCAAAAGGGCTCATTTGATTGGAAATTGAAAGGGCTAGGGCCATTTTTAATATTTGAAAGTGATTGGAGAGTGACTACCGTCCCTCTCACGCCCACCATTTCCCCAAACACATCCGATCAAAATTTTGAGATAGTGTTGTTGTTTAACGTAGTTGAAAGTTCTGGAAATTCGATCTTAGAGAAAGAAAACCACCCTAACAGACCTTAGGGTAAGGGTTGTAATTTATGATAATTTCTTAAACCACATTGGCCTGACATCACATAAAGAAAGAAAAACGAGCAAAAATGGGGTTTTTTATAGGCCAAATGAAAGTACTGAAAAAAACACAACAAAGTGAATATTTCGAGAGGACAAACGCCTCTCTTCTTCAGCGCGATGCGAAATAATGTATCCAAAAACAAACAGGGAAAGTCAATGTGAAAAGAACCGAAAAACCAAAGAAAAAAACAAAAATTTAAAAGATGAATAAAATTCAATAAAAGCCAAAAACTAAAACCGAATACCTAACAACCCTAAAAGCCAATATCCGCGATTTGCACAAAATCCAAAAAATTATGAACTGCCATCGACGGATACTTGCGAACAACTGAGAGAGAAAAGAAAACAATTCACTCAAAAAACAAAACGAACCAGCAATTAAATAAGTTGGAGAACTATGTCATCTGACTTCGGATTTTAATTAATGCATTTCTTGCAGAGACCCTTTGAGACCTAAGGGGTTGTTCACGTGTTTGATTATATGACTGGGAAAGTGGTTCAAGGTTTATTTCAGGGATTACTAAAGTATCGGTTTCTCTTTTGAGAAAACCGAAATATGACTTGTTTATTCTTAAATCACTAGAATCTCTGTTCAAAGTTGACAATACCTTTGTCATGCGAAATTAGGCTAGCTTGATTAAACAAAATAGTATGGTCTGGTTTTTCAAAAATGTGCTCTGCAAGGGCAGAGTCAAAATTTTCTGTTTTTTTCCGCTTTTTAAGTGTATTATTAATTGAACTAGAGTGCTGAGTTAATATATCCGTTAGTCGCTGATCAGTTCTTCCGATATACCAAAGACCACACGAACAAGGAATTCTGTAGACACCAGAGTTTTCACCTATCGGGATAAGGTCTTTACCTTGATAAATTTTGGACCTGATAGTTTTTCTGGGTCTATAATAAGTGTAGATGTTATTTTTTCTTAGATGTTTTGAAATGTGGTCTGAAACCCCTTTAACGTGTGGGAGACCAAGATAAACTAAATTTTCCCTTTGAATTGTGTTTTCTGTGGAACTATCTGATAATCTTTTAATGCGTTTTCCAATTACAGAATTTATTAAACTAATTGGATACCCATTCCCAAATAAAATATCTCTAAGGTGGTTGAGCTCTAAATCCAAGAAGCGTGTTGAACAAACTTTCAATGCTTTATCAACTGAAGAAGTGACAACTCCTCTTTTCGCAGCAGGAGAATGATTAGAGGAATAATTTAAGTAACGGTCTAGTTTAATAGTACCCTTTTTAATAGTTGAAAGTGATTGGAAGGCTTGACATTTTTGTAGTAAAGATCGAAGTGGGTATAATGTATTATTTTTTGTTGTTGTTGTTGTTTAGACCAGGGCACTTCGTATCGAAGGAGTTGTCGTGGGAACTACGAAAAGGGCTCATTCGATTGAAAATAGAAAGGGCTGATGCCCTTTTTAATAGTCGAAAGTGATTTGAGGGCAACTAATCCCCCTTCCATTCCCACCCTCCCACGCCAACCCTCCCATTTCTTCTCTTAAAATTTAACCAAATCACAATAGCGTAAGTGTATCCAAGCTATCAAAGAAAGTAAACAGATTTTTTTGCGAAGGGTATCAAGTTTTCCATTTCAGGTCAACTAGAGGAGGTATGAAACTAAATTAGACAGTACTATTTGTGTCCAGATTTTTAAAGGGTGTATGTTGTTAAAAATTGCTGAAAATTTTTCTCCAGCATACAAATAGCAGGCCAAACTATAAAGTCTTAAAAAACGAAAAGATTTAAAGTATTATTTTCTTTTTCCCTGAAAAGACTATGTCAATATAAAACGAACAGAAATTAATTAAAAAAACTTTTTCCAAAAAATAAGTTTTTCAAAGAAAAGTAAAGAACTCCATTAAACGAAAAATGAGCAAAAATAAAATCAAATAATCTACCAGGCGTGAAAATACCACAAATCAGCATCGATAAATAAATGAAACCCAAAACGAACAGAAATTACAGTAATTAACCGAGTCAAACTCAAAACGAGCAGTAATTAACATAAGTTGGGTGCAAAACCGCTATGCCTTCTTAAGGCCAGAATAAAATTTGCACTTTACTGAAAAAATACAAATGAATGTGCATTGTCAGTTTAATATACATATACTGATATTTAGTAATCACAATGTTAATGTTATTTGATTTATTAAAGTTATAAAAGTAAAAACTTTTATATTTTTTCAGTAAAGTGCAAATTTTGTTCGGGCCTTGGGAATGCATAGGGGTTTTGCGCCCAACTTATGTTAATTACTGCTCGTTTTGAGTTTGACTCGGTCTATTACTGTAATTTCTGTTCGTCTTGGGTTTCATTTATTTATCGATGCTGATTTGTGGTATTTTCAAGCCTGGTAGATTATTTGATTTTATTTTTGCTCATTTTTCGTTTAATGGAATTCTTGACTTTTCTTTGAAAAATTTATTTTGTGGAAAAAGATTTTTTTAATTAATAACACAAAAATACGGCTCATTACTTAAGGTGCCACATTTTTGTTTTTGTTACCAGCCCGATACAACAGGTATATTATAGCTTGTGTGATGTTTCAGTTGAGAAATTTGGGTTTTAATTGAGATATCTAACCACAAGGCTTGGATATTTTGTCACAAGCTCAGTAAAAGAAAAATCCTTGTGCTGATCTTGAAAAAAATTAAAGCAGGCAAATGGTCTTGAATTTGTTTAAAACATTTTTGCATGATTATCTGATTGATTCCTCTTACATGATTCGGGATCATGTCCGAACATTTAAAGCATGGCTCTCCCAAGCTTTTGTTAAATCGTTCTTTATTATTTCAAGCTGCTTTGTCTCAGAATTACGTACCAAAGTCATTTTGGACTAACTTTTTGTATTCTGAAACGAGGTAAAGACCCTTCTGTTTGTTTTTCTTACAGACCGATTACAGTTTGTTCGTTTCTTGGGAAGCTTTTAGAAATAATATTTTGACCAGGTTTGTGATGGAGCAAACATGGGGAACAATCAATTCAGATTCTGCAGAGGTCTTGGTGTTCAGAATACTCACGGCACACTTCTTTCAATTCTTCGTCAGTATGAGTTATACAAGAAAGAATTAATCGCTTGTGCACTCGATATATCTGGAGCATTTGACTCCATATTATACTCCCAATCCATTTTATCTCGCTTGAAATCTGGTGTGAATCCATTCATTTGCAAGTCTCTTTGGTCATGGTAACAAAATTCTACCATTCGAATTAGAGTTGGCCGTTTAATTTCGAGCAAGATACCCATTAGGAGTGGGATTAAACAGTAGTCAGCGATTATTCCTGTGATTTTCAATGTAGGTCTTCGCTCAGCTACAACGACTTTGCATATTTTGGTCACTCAAGATGGCCTTGCTACCAGTCATATTTCATACGCTGATGACCTTCTATTATTAGGTGAGAATTTATCTGGGTTGCAAGAATTTAAGCATGTCTAGGAGTTTAAATTCGGTAGGGGTAACTATTGCACCGTCCAAACTAAGTTTTTAATTTTTGGCATTAACCGACAGATTAGAGGTCCTCTCTATTAATAAAGATAGAACTGTAGTTCCTGAAAAAAAGCCTTTTGTATATCTTGGCCTTCCTTATGACAAAACTTCGTGATACAAAACACCTCATAATCCATAGTCTCAAAGAAAAAATTAGAAAGACATATGGATCACTTGCCCAAGTCAGAGGTCAGTTCGACCGACGTAAACTCGGCCACCTTTATAACGCTTTCTCTGGCCCACATATTTTCTTTTTGGCTTTTTCTTTTGTGGTCTTTTTTTCTCCAATCGAGAAAAAAGATCCATTAATTCTGTGTATTTAAATTTACAAAGTTTTTTTTTACGGTTACCTCCGTGGTATAGGAACATCAGAATGTCATTAGTATCTAGTTTTTTTTAATATAGTTTATACAATGGAAGGTGTTCATAACCGTTTGTTCGTAGGAATAGTAAGATTCCTAACTTTCCGATGGTATCGTTAGTTAACTAGGTCCATCAATTGCCATGTCCTTCTAATAAAGATATTTTATAGTTTGTTGAATTGTTAGTATTTCTTACTCTTTTTATGATTGTGTTTGTTCTAATTTTCTTTGTTCATTTATCTTAATTTTCTAGTTCTATTTTCCAGTCTGTGTGTTCTGTATATCTTTTTTCCTCTCTCCCCTTTCCTCCTCTTTTCAGAATTTTTATAATTCTTGTTATAGAGGGTATAAATAAATTATTATTATCATTATTATTATTATATGAATCGAAAGAGAAGGGGTATATTCTCCCCACAAGAACAGATAATTTTTGTTCGTATTGACTTTTAATTTCGCTTTTTACATTTATTTGTAAAGCTTGCATTTTCTCTTAGCCATGTCCTAGCCGAGTAATTAGCGCACTAGACTTGAAATCCTTTGTCCGTGAGGACATGGGTTTGAGTTCTGGTGTGGCAGGTTATTTGGTTTTAAACGGAAGTCGACCCTGTTACTCTGTATGCTCAGCCAGATTCAACCCAGCTCGAAATGGGTACCTAGAGAAATCTTGAGGGAAAACACGGGAAACTTCAGATGATTTGCCCCCAATCACGTATTGCGCTTCCAGTTGAAAGCTAAGAATCAGGAGATCGGTACCTGCACTACACAGACTATTGGTCAGCATGCGAAAAAGTTTTTTTTTTTCTTTAAATTCTGCTGATTTTTCTAACATTATGTCACGAGTATTTCAGAAAGATTTGCTTAATGAAATAAATATTTTCACTTTCAACTAAAAACCCTCTCACGTTAAGGGTTTTTTTTTCGTCTTTTTTAATTTCGGTGTTGATCTTTACTTTCATTAGGAAAAACTTTGCGTCTTATATGCACATATAAGGATTTTCTTTTATGCTGAGTCAATGAGAAACTTAATTGGTTTTGTAACAACAAGCAAAAGTACAAGTGGGATCCAGATTCGACAAGATTATGCATTTGTTGGTTAAGTATAAGATGCAGCGCTGATGTCAGGGATGGTTGCTAGAGAAAGTCACTCACCTGCAGCGGAAAATGCCATACCTAACAATATGCTGGCTGACTCACAACTTATTACATAATAGGATGATGATATAAATAGTCCTTCTAAAGGACTTTGGAGCATGCTATTAAATGCTGCTTCTAATTCTGTGAAATAACAGCTAAAACTGCTAGTGGGCTAACTTTGTGGATTCTTTTGTGCTTTGGGCTCTTTATTACTGAGTCCTTTTTTATATTGTGTAAAGTGCTACACATTCACAGCATCTTACGGAACGTCAGATCAGTTTTAAAGCTTAATAATGGGTTTGAAGATCTTACTATTTTATATTTATTAGATTCACTCTTTGCATTCATGATAAAGAACATTATTACTGTATAGTCAAGACTATTAACCAAATGTATTACTATTTCTAGTTGGCTTCACCACGGCTGAAATTCGTTATGCCTGGCACACCGGAGCCCATTCAGTAGAGATTGACCCAACAGTTACTCTTCCCCAGTTCCAAGTACTTGGGTATCGGATTAAGTCCTTTGAGGTCCAGTTAGCAAGTGGTAAGCCAGTAACAAAAAAAATATGGGACGGGTACCGATCCTGGGGCTACCCTCCCGTTAGTTCCTTAGGTTTTATCCCTGCAACTTTATTTCCACCTATCTAAAATCTGGTTTCCCAGAAGCTCTCCGTGGGTCGTTGAAGTAACATCCACATATCGCTGGTTGGTATCTTATATTGTTTAAAGAAGGGCGATATTTCAGCGCCAAGCTGTTCTTCTTGATCAGTCAATTCAATAAAAAAAAAAAAAGTTTTTTCATCTGAAAGTAAGGAGTAACATCAAAACTTAAAACCAACAGAAACTATTACTTATATGAAGGGAACTGCCCTCTCCTCAATACTTCGCTTTATACGCTAAAGTTTTTTTTAGACAATTTAAAAAAGCTTATTATACAATTTAAAAGCTTATTAAACTGCGTTTCATTAGGAACGCAGTTTCCTAAACATAAAAGTGTGTTTCAGGAGTCGTTCTTAATGAATTGGGAAAAAAAAAGTCAAACTCTAGCGTAAAGAGCTAGGCATTAAGGAGAGGGTAGCCCCACTCATATAACTATTAATTTCTATTCATTTTAAGTTTTGATGTTGATCCTTACTTTAAGTTGAAAAAAAGGTTATTTTCTTCATTTCTGATCGTTTTTAAATAATGCCGGAAAATCCGGCTCCTCCTCCGTGGGAAATTTCTTCTCCCCACGGATGATCTCTCCAAAGTTATTCCCACGTAAAATATCCCCCCAGCAAGGAAAATTCTTCTCAGACAATTCTATTGTAGCTGAAACTTCCTCCCGAAGAATTTCTTGCGGACGGTTCCAGGTGAAAAATTTTTCATAGTGCACTTTCGTTTAAAAAAGACTTTCATTTGGAAAGAATATTTTTAAAATCATGCCGGAAATCCCCACCCCTTGGAAAAGTTTTCCGAAAATAATCCGCCCCCTAGCAGAAAGTTGCTCCCACAGAGAATTACCTCTGGAGAATCTATCCCGTGAAAAACTCCCCCATGGCGTATTTCTCCATTGAAAAATCCCTCTTTCTACGGATTGATACTCTAGACAACTCTTACCCGGTAAAAGTCCCCCCCCCCAGGAATATTCCATTAATATATCCACATGTAAAATTAAGTTGGCAAAGAGAAATTAAGGCTAATAAAAAGAAATTTGTATATGAATTCTGGCAAATTCCCCTAGTGTAAAATTTCCCCTGGGAAGTTCACCCACAAATTTTCTCAGGCGCGTAGCTTTTGATGGTTAACATTAAACTTAACTAACCTTATATATCTATCTATATTTGGAACCAAACAGTTCGTGGTAACGAACTGTAAGTAAGGAGCGACCCGGCTCAATGGTAACCGAAACTCTAAAAAACGGGATTTTGATACCAATAGATACATCAAAAGAATCAGATTTTAATTCTGATTTCAAATATATAAGTTTCATTAAGTTTAATCTTACCCATCAAAAGTTACGTGCCTGAGAAAATTTGGCTGATTTTCGAAAAAAGGGGGAAAGACCCCCTAAAAGTTATAGAACCTTAATGAAAATCACACCATCATATTCAGCGTATCAGAGAACCCGACTGTAGAGGTCTCAAGCTCCTATCTACAAAAATGTGGAATTTTCCATTTTTTGCCAGAAGAAAGATCACGGATGCGTGTTTATTTGTTTGTTTGTTTGTTTTTTTTTTCCCCCAGGGGTGATCGTATCGACCCAGTGGTCCTAGAATATCGTGGGAGGGCTCATTGGAACGGAAATTAAAAGTTCTAGTGCCCTTTTTAAGTGACCAAAAAAAATGGAGGGCAACTAGGCCCCCTCCCACGCTCATTTTTTCCCAAAGTCACCCGATCAAAATTTTGAGATAACCATTTTGTTCAGCATGTCGAAAATATGATAAAAATGTCTTTTAGGATGACTTGATCCCCCAAAGGCCCCAGGGGGAGGGCTGAAAGTTATGAACTTTACTCAATGTTAGCATATAGTATTGGTTATTGGGAAGTATACAGACTTTTTCAGAGGAGATTTTTTCTGGTAGGTGGGGGAAGGAGAGGGTCGGGGGCTATATGGAAGGATCTTTCCATGAAGGAAGTTTTCATGGGGGAAGGGGCATTGCTATGAAGGGGGCGCCGGATTTCCCAGCATTATTAAAGAAAAGATCAGGAATTAAATAAAAAAAACAAGTTTTTCAACTGATCAACTGATTGTGATTAAGAGGTCATTTTTAAAGAACTGGAAAAAAAAATTCGAACTATAGTTTAAAGAGCAGGGTATTGACTAGGGGGCGAACCCCCTAATATACGTGTTAAAATTTATGAATATAGAAGTTCGTTACGTAAGTTAATTCTAAGTTACGTATATTTATTACTAATAAAAACGTTCGTAAATAAAATTAAACAAGTTTCGAGAAAGCCATTTAACCAAATATAATATAAAAATTTTGTTTTAATTATTCATGTACGGTGAGCCAAAATCAAAACCTGCATTAATTCAAAAACGTTCAAAAATTAAATAAAAAAAACAAGTTTTTTTAACTGAAAGTAAGGAACGACGTTAAAATTTAAAACGAACAGAAATTATTCTGTATATGAAGGGGGCTGTCCCCTCCTCAACGCCTCGCTCTTTACGCTAAAGTTTGACTTTCTCACAACTCTATTTTTTTAAACAATAAAAAAACTTTAGCGTAAAGAGCGAGGCGTTGAGGAGGGGACAGCCCCCTTCATATACGGAATAATTTCTGTTCGTTTTAAATTTTAACGTCGTTCCTTACTTTCAGTTAAAAAAACTTGTTTTTTTTATTTAATTAGCATAACAAGCCGATTCTTTTGATATATCTATTGATATCAAAATTCTGTTTTTTAGAGTTTCGGTCACTATTGAGCCGTGTCGCTCCTTACTTCGGTACCACTTACTGTTTGAAACACTCTTGACAAAAGAGAGATTACTTTGATGCTTTAAAAAGATAATTTTGCATGAATTTGGACATTTCTATTTGGTTGATTATGAATTATACTGCTTTGTCCTAAAGGATCGGTGAGTAATGCCAATACCTTGTTCAAGTGCTTATTTATCTCAATTGCTAAATTAGAAAAGCAGTTCTTTTCTTCTTCTTTTTTTTCTCTTCAGTATTTGCTTTTTTTTCCAACCAAATAATTACCTTTAACACAATATGAGATTATTAGCAATTCAACCTACTATCGTCACTAACATTTCACTATCACGTCGCAACACTGAAAAAAATAAAAAAAGCATAATTCTAATTTACTAAAATCTAGATTACGACTGAAGGTATAAGAATACTTTTACTGGGCTTGAAATTTTCTGAAATTCGGTAGTTTCTTTTGTTTTGCATGTTTTTTTGGTTAATGAAATGATTTGGGGTCGCTAGTATGGAGAAAAAGGTTAAGTTAAAAGAATTTACGCATACAAATCTATTGTGCCATTTTGAAAATTTGTTCTTTTAGCTTTGCCCTATTTTGCAATAATAATAAAAATGATATGAAAAACAGATAAAAACTAAATTTTCAACTAGATTATGGTAAGTAGCCTCATATTTTTTCTGAGTAACGCTATATGTTTTTTTATTTCTCAGTGGAAAACTGGATTTTAGGCTCCTATCAGTTTGTCATAAAATTTGGCTGGTAACTTAGCTCTTTCGCAGTGAATGGTCTATGATTAGAGGATCTTCTAGCTATGGAATCAGTTTTATACTTCCCTTTATAGTCTATATACATGACTCTTCATTTATTATGACACTGCTAAATATTATAATTGTGGCAGGTAGAAAATTTGAAATTTTAACACTTACAAATTCTTAAATATTTGGGTTCTAGAACTAATATAGGAGACATTCTATCAAGAAGATTCTATTAGGATACACACTTATCGAAAGTTATAAGTGCTTGAAACGAAATGAGATGTGTTTGAAATGAAATAGAATATTTTTAGTTGTTTTTGACTTTTCAAATCTATTCATACATTTCTAATATATGCATCTCCTTTTTTTGCAATTTAAAATGCTTTAAATTTAAATTGTGTTTCATTTTTCACGCAAAATACGAATAAGTAGTATTGTGTTGGGTTTACCATTTGTAATTATTTGTGGGTATAATTTGTGGGTATTCCCACAAACACCAGGATAGGTATGGCGAGGCTCCTCGCCACACCTATCTCGCCACAATATTGCTGTTTTAAAGGTCTCCAAGGCAAGTTTAAAATACATTAACAACTTTTATACTTCAAATATATATAGCAGCAGCCACTGTTGGCAAGCCTAATGCCCAATCTTAAGTTTCATTTCCTGGATGTTTTTCCTTATTATTGTCGAGTTTAAACACCTTCAACTGTTGGCTAAGGTTGAAAAAATAAAAGAAAAACTGATTATATATGTTTTTTTATTTTTTGTATATTATATAAAAAAGTAAAGACCAATTCAGGTTCTCATTTAAAATTTTGAAATAATATTACTTGCCTTACTGAGGAGTTTTCCATCGCTCTTTCTCACCGTGGGAGTCCCTGCCTTTAAACTTCTCCCCAAGGCCATTCACAATTAACCGTTATGTAGGAGAACATAAAAAAATGCAAGGTTTAAAATAACGCCCTATCTTTTGAAAGTAAGAGGGCCTAATTTGCTTCTGGCAAATTATTTGGCAATTTGCTTTGGCAAATTTCGCCCTATGCTTTTGTGTAAAAATGGAAATATTCTCCAATTGAGTTTATTAGCAAAACTACGTCAAAATAAGAGGAGACTTCAAACTAATATAATTTATTTGAATATAAGTAAAAATAAGTTATTATATATAGATAGATAACGTACAAATGCATAATATTATTTCGGGTGCTATGACCACTTTATGCGTTAATATTGAAGTATAGTGTATTTTTGGACTTTAATAATATTTCAGCAGGTAAGTGGGAAAGTAAGTAAGTCACTTGAATAGAAGTAAAAATATTTAAGCAGAATACGTACAAATGAACACTATTATTTGGGACATAATTAACGTTTTTCCGAATGAAAACTATTTTGACAAATCTGAATGACTAACCTTCTTTTGATTTTACGTCCTACATTGAAAAAGTGAACAAGAAAAGTTTTAAATAGCTTTTGCAAGAGAACACAAGAAAATCTATTTGGTAAATACAAACAACCTAGGAAACTGAGTTTGTCAGTAAGGGCAAAACTTCCAACAAAATGAAATTTCTCTTGTTAGTTGTGCCTGGTTTGAATTATAAAGATAGAACATTAAATTAGACTGTCAGGAACATTTCTAGAAACAGCAGGACAGAACAAAAATAGAACACATAAAATAAGCAATGAAAAAGAAAAAACTCAAATTTTGCTGTGTTTAAAAAAAACACGTACTGGCCAATTAGCAACTAAAAGTGTAATTTAATCTATTTAATAGAAGTAATTTAGTCAAGTACTATTAAGCAGAGCATTACAATAAAGTAATCTAAAATATAAATAAACCTTGCGGTAGTTGACGTTATCTATGATAGACTTTACATAACTCAATTTCAAAAATCCTACAAACCGAATAAAACGCATATCAAACACTTGTGGTAGATGGCGTTGTTAAAAATACCTGTTTTCTGCCCTGTATAGGCTTAGGACGCACTATGGAAACCTGTTTTAAACTCAGGCTGTCATGTTGGGGGAGCCGGACCTACAGCCTGTTACTGACTGTGCAACTAGTTTTAGCCACTGAGTTACGACGGCCAAACAAAATTTTTGTCGTAGCAAGTTACACTTCTGAAATGACATTGTAGTACTGAATATGCAGCGCAACGTTTCATCAAATACTTTACAAAGTTTCCAATTTATTGTTGAGATATTATGTTATAAGAAGATAAGGGCGTATCCAGGGGGGGGGGGGCTATGGGGTTTGACCTCCCCCCCCCCGAAATTGTTGTCTGAATCGTGGAAAAGTAGCAAAATACATATAAACAAATTTGATGCGTTTTTAATTTTTTTTTGTAAAGACTCCCCCCCCCCCCAAAAAAAAAAATCCTCTGAAAAAAAATCCTAGATACGGCCTTGTATAAAGGCATTGATTCGTGCCATAAGTTTTATTTAGATTTATAAATATGAAGGCCAAAATTATCTTTGGAATGGAGTAGCTGCAGTAAAGTGAAATTATGTCGGTGGTTTGACGTGACTCAGTAGTCAAAGCTGCCACCCTAGTTAGTAGCAGGCCCTTGCTTTTATCCCCAGTGATCACGATAGGAAGTTTTCTTTGTAGCTAATTCCCATTCATCCCAATGAAGGTCACAGGCTTAATTATTTACTTCATGGGTAGTGGAATCGGCTATGTTTGTCGTTTGCGCAGCACTGGATTTCCCTGTATATTTGTGCATGATTTCCACTTTTTCATAAAAAAAACTTATGTTTCATTGTTTGAATTGGTTTGTGATGACATTTGAGGAGTAAATTACGTATTTCTCACAACAAGTGTAACAGACACGCTTTGCTTTGAGAAATTCAAAATTGCTAACGAAACTCAATTAACCTATAATAGATACGAATAATGGATGGCTTCATTGAAACGTTGGTCACCCAAAAACTGGGCTTAATGGCACATATTTTACATAAATCACAGTAGTATACGTAGTTTTCTATTTACTCTATTTGTTTACTCTTGTTTATGTTTACTCCACCTGCAGGGGTGTCGTTTTTTTCTGTGGGGGAGGGGGCAAGGTTGGAGGCAGTTACCCCCCGATAATGTGGAGAGAAAATTATTATATATCCCATGCTCCTTGCCTATCCGGATATGGACACCTCTTGCGCCCCCCCCCCCACCCAATAAAAATGCTGGAGATTCTTTTAATAATCTCTTGCTGGAGATTATCTGTAAAATTTAAAGCTAATTGGATCATAGACTAAATGCCAGAGATCTTACAGGGTTACTGTGTCTTTCGGATGAGCTCTCTTCTGAACACGTGGTTATTTACTTGTTTTTATATACATAATTTTTTTTATCTCTTTTAATGTGTATTACATGATTTTTATTAACTGGAGCACTCTTTCTTATAGCGTTTTTGTTTTTATCGATTAAAAAAAACTTTCTGAAAATGTTTTTCAAAGAAAAGTAAAAAGCCATATTAAATTTAAGATTCAAATGACCAGAAATTACTACTAAAGAGTAAATGAAACCTCCCAAAAAACAGAAATTAAATAAACAATCATACCAGATAAACATTTAACAGGCACTAATATAAATAAATAAAAAAAGGTGGAGAATACGGCTTTGGACTTTACAGTCCCTACCGGTGGTGCTCATCTCCGTTTCTTGGCCCTTCAGCCAGGAACTGCAATGGGAGGTTGGGGGCCAATCATCCTGTGCTTGTACACACCCTTCCTGTTTACCTTCCCTAGATTTTTCCAGGTTCTCATTTAGACCTGACCCTCGTCCAAACCAAATAGTTGTCCAAAACAATAAGAAATTTAGCGTAAAGAGCAAGCGTTGAGGAGTGCCAGCCCTTTTCATATACGGAAATATTTCTGTTCGTTTTAAGTTTTAATGTTGCTCCTTACTTTCAGTTAAAAAAAAACTTGTTTTTTTATTTAATTTTTGTTCGTTTTTTAATAAATGCTGCTTTGATTTTGGCTCACCGTACATGAATAATTGAAACGAAATTTGTATATTAATTTTACTTTTTCTTGGCTAAATGGCTTTCTCGAAATTTTGTTCTCACTTAACTTACGAATTAACTTACGTAACAAACTTCTATATTCGCATATTTGTATTACTTTAATTAGGGAGTTTGCCCCTCTAGTGAATACCTCACTCTTTACGCTGAAGTTCAAATTCTGTTCCGATTCTTTAAGAATGACCCCTTAGTCACAAAGGCCGTTAATTAGAATAAATAGCTCTGATGAAAGTACGAAAAAAACTTTAGCGTAAAGAGCGAGTTTATGACTAGGGGCCGAACCCAATCATATACGTAAGAATTTCTGTTCGCTTTAAGTTTTGATATTGCTCCTTACTTTCAGTTGAAAAACTTGTTGCTGTTTTAATTTTATTTCTGATCGTTTTTTAAACAATGCTGGGAAATATGGCACCCCCTTCATAGCAATGTCCCTTCCCCCATGGAAAGATCCTCCCACGTAACACCCGACCCACCTCCCCCTCCAAATACTAGTAAAAATCCCCCCTGAAAACTTTTGTATACTTCCCAATAACCAATACTATATGTAAACATTGGTTACTTTTGTTCCGTTTTTTTTTTTGTTTACTTAAAAAGGGAACTAGAACTTTTAATTTTCTTTTGAATGAGCCCTCCCACAATATTCTAGGACTACTGGGTCAATAACCAATGCTATATGTAAACATTGGTCACTTTTTGATCCGTTTTTTTGTTTACTTAAAAAGGGAACTAGAACTATTAATTTTCTTTTGAATGAGCCCTCCCACAATATTCTATGACTACTGGGTCAATACTATCACCCCTGGTAAAAAAAAAGCAAAAAAACAACAACAAATAAACACGCATCCGTGACCTTTCATCTGGCAAAAATTGCAAGATTCCACATTTTTGCAGATAGGAGCTTCAAACTTCTATAGTAGGGTTCTCAGATACACTGATTCTGATGGTGTGATTTTCATTAAGGTTCTATGACTCTTAAGGGATGTTTCCCCCTTTTTCGAAAATAAAATTTTCTCAGGTGCGTAACTTTTGATAGGTATAATTACTTGATGAAACTTGCATATTTGAAATCAACATAAAATTTGAATCTTTTGATGTATCTATTGGTATCAAAATTCCGATTTTTAGAGTTTCGGTTACTATTGAGCCGGTTTGCTCCTTACTTATAGTTCGTTACCACGAACTGTTTTGCTAAATAGAGAAACAAAGAAATTCAGATCATTCAGTTTCATTTCAATTTAATTTGTCTCACTGTTACGTAAAGCTAAACTATGTGTTTTATTTATTTTTTCAATCTGGTCGTTTACCTTTTAATCACATTCTGAGTTTCCAGGGGAGGAGGGGGATCTTATTGGTTTTAGCAGTTAGTGGCTCTGAGTTCTCTTCGATGCATCATAATAGCCTACCGTTTCACCCTTAGCTACGCCCCCATAATATTTTACGGTTTCAGCAGCCATATATTTCAATGCTGATGTTTTAAAATACGGAAATACATTTACATTTAATGGTAGATTTCTTTAGAATAGGCTACAACCTGGAAATAATTGAATTCCGTTCACTAAGTTATATGCAATCAGTATTTAATTTTTCAGGGGAGGAATATGAGTTTTCAGGGGAGGAGTGGGGGGTGGGTCTTCTTTATCATTTGATACAAGGCAAGAACTAACTAATCTTATTTGTTTTAACATTTAGTGGCTCTGGGTCCTCTTGATTGCATCATAATAGCCTATTGTATAGATCTTAGTTTTGTCGCTAAAATATTTAAAGATCTCAGCGCCGATATATTTCAGGGCTGAAGTTTGAGCTATAGATGGCAATACATTTGAATCTAAATTTGCATTAATCTAGTAAATAGCTGGAAATAGCTGATGTTTATTCACTAAGTTACATCCCCCCCCTGGATACTGCCTTGCTTGTTTGTTTTAACTGTCAGTGGCTCTGTGGCCTCTTTGTTGCATTATTACATAGAAAAAACAAGTTTTTTTTTTAAACTGAAATTAAGGAGCGACATTAAAACTTAAGACAAAACAGAAATTATTGCGTAAATGAAAGGGGCTCTCCCCTCCTCAACGCCCCGCTTTTTACGCTAAATTTTTTATTGTTTTAAAAATTAGAGTTGTAAAAAATGTCAAACTTTAGCGTGAAGAACGGGGTGTTGAAGAGGGGACAGCCCCTTTTCATATATGGAATAATTTCTGTTCGTTTTAAATTTTAATGTCGCTCCTTACTTTCAGTTCAAGATCTACTTGTGTTTTTTTATTTAATTTCTGAACGTGTTTGAATTAATGTAGGTTTTGAATTTGGCTCACCGTACATAAATATTTAAAACGGGACTTGCACATTAGTTTTGCTTTTGTTAACTAATAATAACCTTATAATAACCTAAGTTTTGATTTTTGTTCCATTTATTTAGGAATGACTTCTGAATCACAAAGGCTGTTTAATTAGAATAATAACCTCTTTTAGAAGTTAAAAAAACTTTAGCGTAAGAGTGAGCTACTGAAGAGAGGTAACCCCCCTTATATACGTAACATTTTCTGTTCGTTTTATGTTTTAGTGTTGCTCCTTACTTTCAGTTGAATTTTTTATTGTTTTATTTAGTTTCTGATTATTTTTTAAATAATGCTGGGAAATCTATGCTTCATGGATATTCTCTTTTCCCATGGAAAGATCCTCCCATGTACCCTCCCTCCGAACCCCCCCCCCCACCTGAAAAAAATCCCTCTTGAAAACGTCTGAATATTTCCCAATAACCTATACTATACGTAAACAATGGGCAAGGTTCATAACTCGCAGCCCTTCCCCAAGGGACTATGGGGGATTAAGTCGTCCTCAAAGACATAGTTATTAGATTTTTCGACTATGTTGAAAAAATGGCCCGTCACCGGATCATAATTTTGATCCGGTGACTTTGAGGAAAAAATTGGCTTGGGAGGGGGCCTAATTGCCCTCCAATTTTTTGTAACTTAAAAAGGGCACTAGAAATTTTAATTTTTGTTCCAATGAGCCCTCTTGTGACATTCTAGGACAACTGGGTCGATACGGTCACCCCTGGGAAAAAAACAACAACAAATAAATACGCATCCGTGATCTTTCTTCTGTCAAAAAAGAAAAAAATTTACTTTTTTGCAGATAGGAGCTTGAAACCTCTACCGTAGGGTTATGTAATACGTTGAACCTGATGGTGTGATTTTCAGTAAGATTCTATGGCTTTTAAGGGGTGTTTTCTCCTTTTTTCGAAAATGAGGCAAATTTTCTGAGGCTTGTAACTTTTGATGGGTAGGATTAAACTAGATGAAATATATATATATATATATATAATATATATATATATATATATATATATATATATATATATATATATATATATATATATATATAATATATATATATATATATATATATATATATATATATATATATATATATATATATATATATATATATATATATATATATATATATATATATATATATATATACTTGAAATCAGCATAAAAATACAATTATTTTGATGCATCTATTGGTATCAAATTTCCGTTTTTTAGAGTTTCGGTTACTATATAGCCGGGTCACTCTTTACTTACAGCTCGGTACTACGAACTGTTTGATAGTAGCTGTAGATTGTAACGCATTTCCATTTAATGTTGGATTAATCTAAAATAGGCTACAACCTGAAAATAGGCAAGGTTCATTCACCAAGTTGAACAAACTATTATTTTTTTTTTTTTAAGGGCCATTTACCTATATAATCTCAATCTGAGTTTCCAGGGGAGGACGGAGGATGGGTCTTTGTTATTATTTGAGATTAGGCTAGAATTAAATCAATCTAATTAATGTAAACACTACTCCCTCCCCCCTGGATACTGCATTGCTTATTTTTTTTAGCAGATAGTGACTCTTGGTCCTCTTCGTTGCATCATAGCAGCTGTAGATTGTAACGCATTTTCATTTAATGTTGGATTCATCTAGAATAGGCTACAACTTGGAAATAACTGAAGTTCGTTTACTTTTTAGGTAATTACTCTAGACTGGCATGTGAAATCCAATTTGTCCGGTCAATGGGATATTACTTAATCCAAATCTATATTCCATCAAGCCTTATTGTCGTCATTTCCTGGGTCTCTTTCTGGCTCAACCGAACTGCAACTCCAGCTAGGGTGTCATTGGGTGTTACAACAGTGTTGACTATGACAACCCTTATGTCAAGTACAAATGCTCAACTACCGAAGATTTCATATGTGAAGTCAATTGATATATTTCTTGGCACTTGTTTCGTGATGGTTTTTGCTTCTCTATTAGGTAATACCTATTCAATTTATTTTTTAATAGAAGGCCTTTCTGCTTGTAATTTTGTGCTCAGACTACGGACTGAGCACTGTTAAGGGATGGACGGAGACAGTTCGGTTAAAAACAGTTACGATAGTGGTGTTAGTGGAAATAAATGTTGAGTTTTAAGAAGTATGGTGACATTAAGTTACCTAGACATTCATGAAATAATCTATAGTTTCTACAAAGTTAATAGAAACAAAGAACAAAGAACGCGACTTCTATTCTCCAATCCAAGGTTTAGCACCATAACACCCCTAGGTTGTGGTTATAGCAAATATCAAACAGAACCCTGGAGGCCATTACATAACATCCTAGGTAGGACAAGGCAAAAAAACTGTTTATTTTTATTAAATGGTCATTTCCCAATTATACCTCTCCACTCCATTAAATATAAGAGAAAAGAAAAGCCCCTGAATTAGTTCTTAAGTTCGACCAATGATTGCTATTTAAGATATTAAAAAAGAAGTAGACCTATTGCCCCCATTGCATCCAGGATCTTTCTAGGGGAATAAGTTTGGTGCCCTTAGATATCTCCCGCCATTAGAAGCTGGGTGAATCATTAACTGGACAGTTATTTATGATTTGTCAGATTTTAGTTATGTCTGATAGAGAATCCAAAAACGTAAATCCAAATCGATGCGTTAACTCAAGTCTACGATTTCAAATTGAAACAAGATCAAAATGTATTGCCAGGTAAGGGGAGTCTGATACCTCAAAAAGTCCACTGTTATACCTGACACTTACCCTAGATGAGTTCAGCACTGCTAGCAGATTAAGCAGTCATAACAGATTGAAAGATGCTTTTCATAAAATGTTGTATCTTATTAATAATGACACATTAGCTAATAGATTTTTGTGTGAAGTTTGATGGGTTGTCACACTTTACACAGTAAAGTTTGATTGGTGGTGTAATGACAGAGGGTAGATGTTTTGAACCCTTTACTCCAAGACTTTAACCCTCCAAGCCTCGAACTAGGAATATAGGCACTAATCCTACGCTTGACATTCGATAAGGCCCATGGTAAAGTATTAGTTTTGCATACCCTGTCTTTCCTGAACAAATATCCTATTGACATAGTTAATTTATTTTGCAGTGAAGCAAGATAATCAATCTAGTTGTTTTTGAAAGATTAAGAAACCGCTTCTCTACAAATAAAAATTCTGGTGTCCAAGAAAATAACGGAAGAGGAAGTAATTTCAATTCTTTTGACAATTAATGGATCATCCAGGATACCCCAGAAAACCACCTTAAAGAAAATTATCGCATGAACGTTTTTCGTAAAACGAAAAACGTAAGTTGAATTCTGTTGGTTCTGTCTTCAATACTCAACCATTTATCTTAATTTTAGAATACGCATCTGTTGGCTATATGGCAAAAAGGATTGAAACAAGAAAAAAGAGGTTTCAGGCATTGCAGGCCAAAATTATTGAACAAAAGAAAGCCATGCTAGAAGCACAAGCAGGCACCGCGTCAGAGCACGAAGCAGCTAAAATTATATCACGAGTGAGTTATTTAGTTTAATTTAAATTTCTTGACCAAACATAAAAAAAACTATCTAATTATTAAGCATTCTAGTTTATAACTGAACTTTGGTGCTAAGTAAATAAGTCATTTGACTGATCATGGGCCAGAAACACACAGACAATATCCCCCCAGGAAGTTTTCATTTATTGACCAAAGAGCATTAATTAATTAATTAATTAATTAATTAATTAATTATTATAAAAAACTCGAATCTGTAACTGAAAGGAGGTGAATGATAAATAGATCATACTTCTGATCATGTATCAAAAATAGAAATAAATTATAAAGGGGCATTTTACTTAAACAAAGAAATGAATATAAAGACGACTAACGGGTCAATGGCCAGAAAATTAAAACAAAGAGAAACAACAAAAATCTAACGAATATTTAGCCCGTATCTAACAAGGTGTCTTCAGCGTAAAAAAAAGAAACTAGAGACTAAAACTAAAATATATAACTAAAAAGTATGTGTAAAACTAAAATAGATTAAAATAAAATATATAATATACAATTACTTACATTTACAATTTGCAACTACCTTTATCAAACCACGAAAATAAATGGATTAAAAATTATTAAATAACAAATGAACTAGAAATATATTGCGACACAATTTTATGCAAAGCTTTTGATTCTTTTTGTTATTCTTATAGGTTTTTTTACTTGAATTATTCCCTTGGACATTTTGCAATACCTTATTTTTCAATATGGGTTCATATTTTAAAATTAACTAAAAAAACAAGTTTTTTTAAACTGAAAGTAAGGAGTGACATTAAAACTTAAAACGAACAGAAATTATTCCGTGTATGAAAGGGGATGTCCCCTCCTCAACGCCTCGCTCTTTACGCTAAAGTTTTTTATTGTTTTAAAAAATAAAGTTGTGAGACAAGGTCAAACTTTAGCGTAAAGAGCGAGGCGTTGAGGAGGGGACATCCCCTTTCCTATACGGAATAATTTCTGTTCGTTTTAAGTTTTAATGTCGCTCCTTACTTTCAGACTTTTTAGTTAATTTTTGAACGTTTTTGAATTAATGCAGCTTTGATTTTGGCTCACCATACATAAATAATTAAAACGGAATTCGCATATTAATTTTCCTTTTTTTGGCTAATTGGCTTTCTCGAAATTTTGTTCTGACGTAACTTACGAATTAACTTACGTAACGAATTTCTATATTCGTATGTTTTTATTACGTACATTAAGAAGTTCGCTCCCGAGTCAATACCTCGCTCTTTACGATAAAGTTCGAATTTTGTTCGAATAACAAACCCCTGAATCACAAAGGCCGGTTAATTAGAATATATAGCTCTTCTGAAAGTACTAAAATGCTTTAGCGTAAAGAGCGAGGTATTGACTAGGGGGCGGACCCCCTCATATACGTAATAATTTCTGTTCGTTTTAAGTTTTAATGTTGCTCCTCACTTTCAGTTGAAAAAAAACTTTTTTATTTAATTTCTGATCGTTTTTTAAATAATGCTGGGAATCTGGCGCCTTCTTCATAGAAACGTCCCCTTCCCCCAGGGAAATATCCTCCATGGACAGATCCTCCCCCGTAACCCCTACTCCGACCCCCCACTAGAAAAAAATCCTCCTGAAAACATCTGTATACTTCCCAATAACCAATACTTTATGTAAACAATGGGCAAAGTTTATAACTTGCAGCCCTTCTCCCGGGAACTGTGGGGATTAAGTCATCATCAAAGACATATTAATTAGATTTTCGACTAGGCTGAACAAAAAGGTTATCTCGAAATTTTGATCGGGTGACTTCGGGAGAAAAATGAGCGTGGAGGGGGCCAAGTTGCCCTCCCATTTTTTTTGTTGCTTAAAAAGGGCACTATAATTTTTAATTTCTGTTCGAATGAGCCCTCTCCCCAGGGCTTTCGGGGGATTGAGTCATCCTAAAGGACTTTGGGAAAAAATGAGCATGGGAGGGGGCCTGGCTGCCCTCCGTTATTTTTGGTCACTTAAAAAGGGCACTAAAACTTTTAATTTCCGTTCCAATGAGCCTTCCCACGATATTTTAGGACCACTGGGTCGATACGATCACCCCGGGGGTAAAATAACAAAAAAACAAACAAAACGCGCATCCGTGATCTTTCTTCTGGGAAAAAATGGAAAATTCCACATTTTTGTAGATAGGAGCTTAAAACCTCTACAGTAGGGTTCTCTGATACGCTGAATATGATGGTGTGATTTTCATTAAGGTTTTATAACTTTTAGGGGGTCTTTACCCCTTTTTCGAAAATCAGTCAAATTTTCTCGGGCGTATAACTTTTGATGGGTAAGATTAAACTTGATGAAACATATATATTTGAAACCAGCATTAAAATCTGATTCTTTTAATGTATCTATTGGTATCCAAAACCCGTTTTCTAGAGTTTCAGTTACCATTGAGCCGGGTCGCTCCTTACTTACAGTTCGTTACCACGAACTGTTTGAAATTATCAAAGAGTTCGTGGTAACGAACTGTAAGTAAGGCGACCCGGCTCAATAATAACCGAAACAATAAAAAACAGAATTATTGGTACCAAACTACCAATAGATACATCGGAAGAATCAGATTTTTATGCTGATTTCAAATGTATGAGTTTCATCAAGTTTAGTCTTACTCACCAAAAGTTAAGCGCCTGAGAAAATTTGCCTTATTTTCGAAAAAAGGTGGAAACAATCCTTAAAAGTCATAGAACTTTAATGAAAATCCCACCATCAGATTCGGCGTATCAGAGAACCCTACTATAGAGGTTTCAAGCTCTCATCTGTAAAAATGTAGAATTTTCCATTTTTTGCCAGAAGAAAGATCACGGATGCGTGTTTATTTTTTTTTGTTTTTTCTTCCCCCAGGGGTGATCGTATCGACCCAGTGGTTCTAGAATATCGTGCGAAGGCTCATTGGAACGTACATTAAAAGTTCTAGTGCCCTTTTAAAGTGACCAAAAATAACGGAGGGCAACTAGGCCCCCTCCCACGCTCATTTTTTCCCAAAGTCCTTTAGGATGACTTAATCCCCCAAGAGCCCTGGGGGGAGGTCTGAAAGTTATGCATTTTACCCAATGTTAACATATAGTATTGGCTATTGGGAAGTATACAGACGTTTTCAGGGGGATTTTTTCTGGTAGTGGGGAGGTGGGTGTGTCGGGGTAATGTGGGAGGATCTTTCCATGAAGGAAATTTCATCGGAGATGGGACATTGCTGTGAAGGGGGTGCCGGATTTCCCAGCATTATTTAAAAAAAGATCAGAAATTAAATATAAAAAAAAACAAGTTTTTCAACTGAAAGTAAGGAGCAACATCAAACCTTAAAACGAACAGAAAATATTACGTATATGATTGGGTTCACCCCCTAGTCAATACCTCGCTCTTTAAGCCAAAGATTTCTTAGTACTTTCATAAGAGCTATTTATTCTAAATAACGGACTTTGTGATTAAGGGGTCATTTTTAAAGAATTGGAACAAAATTCGAACTTTAGCTTAAAGAGCGAGGTATTGACTAGGGGGCGAAGCTAAAGTTTGACTTTCTCACAACTCTTTTTTTTAACAATAAAAAACTTTAGCGTAAAGAGCGAGAGTAGATATCTATTTTCCATTTTGCATAGACCTATAGGAACCACTGAAGCGTATCAAATTGAATGAACTTAATATATATATATATATATATATATATATATATATATATAATATATATATATATATATATATATATATATATATATATATAATATATATATATATATATATATATATATATATATATATATATATATATATATATATATATATCTATATATATATATATATATATATATATATATCTATATATATATATATATATATATATATATATATATTTATATATATATATATATATATATATATATATTATATATATATATATATATATATATATATATATATATATATATATATATATATATATATATAAATATATATATATATATATATATATATATATATATATATATATATATATATATATATATATTATATATATATATTTATATATATATATATATATATATATTATATATATATATATATATATATATATATATATATACATATATATATATATATATATATATATATATATATATATTATATATATATATATATATATATATATATATCTCTATATATATATATATATATATATATATATATATATATATATATATATATATATATATATATATATATATATATATTTATATAATGGGTTACCAGACAGGTTTCTGAGGTTAATACCCTAACTGGTTCACAGCCAAGCTTTCGGCTATTAGCATTCAACGGCAGGTTTAATGACTGCATACGGTATTAGATATCAAAAAGTTCTACCATTTGCGTAAAAATAACTCTATTTCCAAAAAATATATTATAGTGGTATAACTCTACAAATAAATGATCTTGATTGGTGATTGAATAATAGGGATGAAAATGATCTTAATTGGTGACTGGATAGTATGAAGATGCTAAAAAAGGGCTAAACTAATTATCAGTTAAGGTAAGCCCGAAGGGGTTGTCAACTCAGGAAATTTACTATAAATTTGGAATAGCATCAATCTACGGAAACGATTAATGATGAGAAGATGACCTTGTGAGTTGACCTTGCTATACTTCTCCGATGTGTTCTGTATAATACACAGGTACCGTTTGAACAGTGGTGTCAATATAAAATATGCTCTAACGTTATAGTACACTAAAAATTTGATACTAATAGAGATGTAGATGTCAAGAAAAGAATTTTAATAAAAAAATTCAGAACAATCCTTAGAAATCCTTGGAAATCAGGTAGTGAGGTGATTATGAGTATTTTTTAAAGTTTTTTTCGAATTTATTTTTATTTTTTTAACATGCTATTTTTTTCAACTTTTTTAAACATCTTTTAGAATGACATGAAACATACTTTAAGCACAAAAAAAAATCACATTTAATATTTTCTAAATTAAAAATAAGAATTATATAGAAATGTTAGTCTTGACTTTTACTATTAGAAAAATAATGTTTATAGTAGCACTTTTTTTTTAAATGAATTTTTTTTGGACTTCGAAATTATGCAACTTTTTTTTACGTATCTTAAAATGACATGCAATATGCTTACGGCTATACCAATCGTACTCTCTGCTTGCTCAGAGACACGATGTTGCTTTCCCACTGGTACTCTATGGCCGGTTATCGACACTACCTAGTTTATTGCATGTATTAAATCAGTATTTTTTACGCACTGGAATGATAAACACATATTTCATATCTTTAAAAAGTAAAGATGAAGCATTTTAAGAAATTGTGTTCACATGACAGTGTTATTGTAGCATTGAATGCTGACAGGGAGAAGTATTTAAACCATGGAACAAGTATAAGTGGTAGCGCTATCGGAAACGTATGTGTGCATTGTCATGACAGTAAGGAATAGAATTTCTTTGGAGTACCAAAAAAATTCAACTTTTATGATGGTGGATATGCGAGATTGAGGTCTCCGGAGATGATTAAACTCAAAGAGAATGCAAACATAAAAATAGTCATCGATGATAGAGGACAACTCCTTGCTACTGTTGCCGTTAACGCACTACCTACTGAAACATCCTATCGTCAGATTTCGGGTGTTAGCATTCAACGTAAGGTTAAAAGAAGACAGGCCTGCTCTTCTACTAATATCATAAACCATGTTTTGTCTACGTGCTGGAACTGTTACCTGTGTAAAAATAATGTTGCAATCGACAGTGAAATTGCCGGAAAAATAAAAAGGGCATTGGTAGAAAATATCAGTAAGGAATATAAAGATGAATCGATGAAAAACAAAGTGTCGGCAAACGTTACTAACATCATTAATCAAATAGTCAATGAACCAAATAATACCAAAGACGAAACACATATTGAACCTGTCTGTGAGACCATTAAAAATTGTGTATGACTCAAAATGGAATAATGATTATTCTACTGATTACGAGCTAAGAGAAGACAATAGCTACAAAATCAAGAGAGAACATAATGGACTATTTTAAGAAACAGATTCAAAATGTACAAAGTCATTCATTGATATTAATAATGTATGATAACATATTTTTTGTATTAATATCCTACATCTGATTATTTCATTAAAATATATTATACATTACATCGTTATGTGTTCATTGTTTTTAGAGTATGCTAGCATATCAAACGTTTAGAATGTCTATTGAAGCATCGGGGATGTAAGAAAAGGAATTTGCATACATCATATGTTGGATAGATAGGTTAACATGGAGAAAATCTAAGTATCAGAATGAATAAATTCTTTATCAACACCTTTTCTCGGTTAGGTCAGGATAAAATTGATATTATTCTAGGTTTCAGAGCGAATAGATTCTTTATCAACATCCTTTGCCGAACATGTCGTTTAATATTATCAAAACCCAAGTATCAGATTGAATAAATTCTATATCAACATCCCTTGCCGGATATGTTGGTTAACATTGACAAAATCTATGTATTAGGATGAATAAATTCTTTATCATCATCCCTTTGTCGGGTACATCAGATAAAATTGAGAAATTGTAAGTATCAGAGTGAATAAAATCTATATCAGCATCTTTTTTCAGATAGAAATTTTTTTTATCAAAATCTTTTGTCAGATACATAGGATAAGATTGACAATATCTAAGTATCAGAGTGATTAAATTCTATATCAACATCCTTTTCTCTGGATACATAGGATAAAATGGACAAAATCCAAGTGTCAGAGTGAATAAATTTTTTTATCAACATCTTGTGTCAGATGCATCGAATAAAATTGCCAAATCTAAGTGTCAGATACATCGGATAAAATTGGCATAACTTAAGTATCAGAGTGAATAAATGCTTTATCATCATTCATTATCAGATATGTCGGATAAAATCTACAAAATCTAAGTATCAGAGTGATTAAATTCTATATCAACATCCTTTTCCCTGGGTACATAGGATAAAATGGACAAAATCCAAGTGTCAGAGTGAATAAATTTCTTTATCAACACCCTTTGTCAGATACATCGGGTAAAATTGACAAAATCTAAGTGTCAGAGTGAATAAATTTTGCTTATCAGCATCTTTTGTCAGATATGCCGGATAAGATTGACAATATCTAAGTATCAGAGTGGTTACATTCTATATCAACATCCTTTTCTCGGATACATTGGATAAAATTGACGAAATCTAAGTGTTAGAGTGAATAGATTTTTTTTTATCAACATCTTTTGCCAGATACATCGGATAAAATTGACAAAACCTAAGTGTCCGAATGAATTAATTTTCTTATCAACATCCTTTGTCAGATACATCGAATAAAATTGACAAATTCTAAATATCAGAGTGAATAAATGCTTTATCAACATCCTTTATCGGATATGTCTGATAAAATCGGCAAAATCTATTTATCAGAGTGATTAAATTCAATATCAAAATTCTTTTCTCGGATAAATAGGATAAAATTGACAAAATCTAAGTGTTAGAGTGAATAATTTTTCTTTTATCAACATCTTTTGCCAGATACATCGGATAAAATTGACAAAATCTAAGTGTCAGAGTGAATAAATTTTTTTCTTATTAACATTCGTTGTCAAATACATCGAATATAATTGACAAAATCTAAATATCAGAGTGAATAAATGCTTTATCAACATCCTTTATCGGATATGTCAGTTACAATTGACAAAATCTAAGTATCAGAGTGATTAAATTCTCTATCAACATCCTTTTCTAGGATATAAAGGATAAAATTGACAAAATCTAAGTGTTAGAGTGAATAAATTTTTTTTTAGCAACATCCTTAGCCTGATACATAGGATAAAATTGACAAAATCTAAGTGTCAGAGTGAATAATTTTTTTTTCATCAACATCTTTTGCCAGATACATCGGATAAAATTGAAAAATCTAAATATCAGAGTGAATAAATGCTTTATCAGCATCCATTGTCGGATATAAATTTGACAAAATCTAAGTATCAGAGTGATTAAATTCTATATCAACATCCTTTTACCGGATACAGAGATAAAATTGACAAAATTTAAGTATCAGAGTGAATAAATTTTTTTATCAACATCTTTTGCCAGATACATTGGATAAAATTGACAAAATCTAAGTGTCAGAGTGAATAAATGTTTTATTAACATCCTTTGTCAGATAAATCGGATAAAATTGACAAAATCTAAGTATCAGAGTGATTGAATTCTATATCAACATCCTTTTCTCGGTTATACAGGTTAAAATTGACAAAATCTAAGTGTCAGATCGAATAATTTTTTTATCAACATCTTTTGTCACATACATCGGATAAAATTGACAAAATCTAAGTATCAGAGAGAATAAATTCGTTTTCAATGTCTTTATCTGATACATCAGATAACATTCGTAAAATCCAAGTTCTATTCATTTTGACTTTATGCATCATTACGTTGAATTTAGGTTAGACCGATTATAGATGGCAGCACACCCGTTCAGACACACAGTCATAGTGAGAGAGATATACAAAAAGTTGGGTTAATTTAGGTTCACTTAGAGTGGCGCGCCACTCTGATCACTTCTGATACTTAGATTTTCAATTTTTTTGCGATATATCTGACAAAGGATGTTGATAAAGCATGTATTCACTCTGACACTTAGGAATTGTAAATTTTATCCGATGTATCTGGCAAAAGCTGTTGATAAAAAAAATTTATTCACTCTGACACCTAGATTTTGTCAATTTTTTTTGATGTATCTGACAAAAGATGTTGATAAAAAAATTTATTCAATCTAACACTTAAACTTTGTCAATTTTATCCTATGAATCCGAGAAAAGGATGTTGATATAGAACTTAATAACTCTGATACTTAGATTTTGTCGATTTTATCCGACAGATCCGACAATGGATGTTGATAAAGCATTTATTCACTCTCTTACTTAGATTTTGTCAATTTTATCCGATATATCTGACAAAGGATGTTGATAAAAAATATTTATTCACTCTAACACTAACACAGGCTTCTGAGGTTGAGGTCCTTGGTGGTTAGGGTCAATGATGCTTACGGTCCTTGATGGTTCATACTCATAATCACCTCACTACTTGATTTCCAAGGATCTGTAAGGATTGTTCTGAATTTCTTTATTAAAATTCTTTTCTTGGCATCTACATCTCTATTAGTATCAACTTTTTAGTGTACTATAATGTTAAAGTATATTTTATATTGACAGCACTGTTCAAACGGTACTTGTGTATTATACAGAACACATCAGAGAAGTATAGCTAGGTCAACTCACAAGGTCATCTTCTCATCGTTAATCGTTTCTGTAGATTAATGCTATTCCAAATTTATAATAAATTTTCCGAGTTAACAACCCCTTCCGGCTCTCCTTAACTGGTAATTAGTTTAACCGTTTTTTAACATCTTCATACTATCCAATCACCAATTAAGATCATTATCACCCCTCTTATTCAATCACCAATTAAGATCATTCCAATCACCAATTAAGATCATTTTCACCCCTATTATTCAATCACCAATCAAGATCATTCTTTTGCAGAGTTATACCACTATAATATCTTTTTCGCAAATAGAGTTATTTTTACGCAAATGTTAGAACTTTTTGATATCTAATACCGTATGCAGTCATTAAACCTTCCGTTGAATGCTAATAGCCGAAAGCTTGGCTGTGAACCAGCTAGGCTGTTAACCTCAGAAACCTGTCTGGTAACCCATTACATATATATATATATATATATATATATATATATATATATATATATATATATATATATATATATATATATATATATATTATATATATATATATATATATATATATATATATATATATATATATATATATATATATATATATATATTATATATATATATATATATATATATATTATATATATATATATATATATAATATATATATATATATATATATATATATATATATATATATATATATATATAGTTCATTAAACTTGATACGCTTCAGTGGTTCCTATAGTTTTATGCAAAATGGAACATAGATATCTACTAGCTAGGCATTGAGGAGGGGACAGCCCCTTTCATATACGGAATAATTTCTGTTTTTTTAAGTTTTAACGTCGTTCCTTACTTTCAGTTAAAAAAAAAACTTGTTTTTTTTTTATTTAGTCATAAATAGGATCAATATCTCTATTGATCCAATATCTCTTTTTTTCTATAAACCTGCAAAAATGTGTTGTTTTTTTTTATTTCTAATGCCTCGAGAGCCCATTGAGTGAAACCTATATCATTGAAATGACTGTTGCTTCCTCGAACTGCACAAAATGGTCCAGATTATAAAAGATATGTTCTGCCAGAGCCGACGTGAAACTTTCTGGAGGTATTGTAAATTTTAGAGCGTTATCTATAGAATTCCTTTGCTCAACAAAACGCTCCACTAATTGGATAGTGGCAGTACTGATTTTATGGTGAACAGAAAGGCAAATGTTTGAGTATTTTGGGAATAAAACCTATTAATCAAATTTTAATGCTAGATGCCTATTCAGGAGTTTAAGGGAAGGAATATAATAATTCTGGAAGGAATTTTATTATGGATAATTTGTTCAAAATTTCAGCATATTTTTCATTTGGTGGAATGGGGGATTGGGGCCCTGTGTCTTTGGTTTTCGTATGTTTTTATCAGCTTCTTCAATTTTATTTTCACAAAGGCTGTTGTTTTAGATTTATGACTCTATGATGCAAGACTTTATCAGTACTATATAATTCGTTGTTCTTTAGACGAATAAGAAATACTTAAAAATTTGTTTTCTAAACACCATTGGGCCAATTTGAAAAGATTAATATCTTGATAAATTTTCACATTTGAACTATTGCCTTTTGTTAAAATTGTGCCTAAAATTCCAAGCACATGAGAGAGTACAGCGTTCTTCTCAGCGAATCATTTTTGGTTGAAAATTATTAATTAATTTCCCGCATTAAATTCCTTAAACAAACATATTTTTTTCTTAGGTCTGTGCTAAAGCAGATGATGTTCAATGACAATTCGTCATCATTAAGTTATATCGCCCTAGCTGATTAAATTTCAGATTTAACGTTGTGATAGCATATTAATCATAGACAGTTTTTTTTCTGTTGTAGAAATTCGCTGAGAAATTAGAGTTTTGGTTTCAGATACATTTCTGTTTTTACTCTGTAATTACTAACTATGGGTTTTTTTTTTTAAATTCAACCAAGTTTTGAGTTGAACTGCTGAAGTTTAGATTAAATTAGAGAAACTAGTCTAAAAAGTGAAATGTCCATGGTTACACATTTCATGAAAAAATTATCTTATTAGCTTCATCTTATTAGATTATCTTATTAGAAAGTTTGCCTGATTTTCAAAATTTGGAGGAAAATGGGTCAAAGAATCTCGATGAAAATTATACCATCAAATTCAGCGTATCAGAGAACTACCCATCAGAGGTTTCAAGCTCCTATCTTCAAAAATGTGCAATTTGTATTCTTTGTCTGAAGCAAGATCACGAATGCGTCTTTATTTATTTTTTTCTTTTACCCAGAGGCTATCATATCGAACCAATGATTCTAAAACATCGGGAGAAGGCTCATTTGAACAATCAAAATATGGTGTCAGATAGAAACACAAAGAGCACCATTAAAACTGCCTAGTCCGAAAACCCTTTGAAGGAAACTTAAAGTCCCTTGGCTTGAACAACAAGGGAAATCCATTGACTTGAAAAACAAGGGAAGTGGCTGAAACCACTATATTCTGCATCGAAAGCATATTTTTTCCCCCATTTTTTCCAGCTAGCGGGGCACAAAAACATCATAGCGAGCTGTTTAATGGCTTATTTTAAAGGAGTTTGCTACATATAATGCCTTTTGTAATTAGCAAAATTTTTTTAGAAATAATATTAATAATTGTTGCAGCAGTAGCTGTAACCTAGTAAATCGTGGTTGCTGCGTTAGCTTCTAATTAAGAGGATTAAGATCTATGGTTACCGCCCTTTTTAGGTATATTTGCTTAGTGTTATTCTTTTTTTCTTCATTCAAAAAGATCGAAAAAATCTTTGCCCCCCCCCCCCTACATTGTTGTGAATCGGCGTCACTGTTAAGGAAGGAAATAGCTTCCTTGCAAATTATGAAAAATGGAGAAAAAAGAAAACCTGTTTTGAATACTATAGTATCTAATATCTGTTTTGATATCACATTTGACTAATAATTTGACAATTAATAATGGCAAAAAAAATCCTTTAACCCTGTTTCCTTGGGGTAAAATACCGTTAAATACGTAAAGTAAAAAGACATGACAGATGAAAGAAAAATATATATGCGGTATCTACTGCCAGACTTCGTATCACCGGAACCGATGTCCTGCAGTACCACATCTGGAAATGCCGGAGAATTTAATATTTGGCCCTTTTGAAATTCTTTGACAGTTTATCTTGCTTCGAAGTTCTTCGAATCGTTTACAGGTGCAACCTAATTGGCGGTCTTTTATCAAAGCAAGGCGCCTGGTTTTCCAAGGACAATCATTTCCCGGCGGTATTTCTTGGTTTTCTGAATGAATGTTGAGAAATCAATAGATGTTTCTTCTAATTTTACGTTTCGCAAGAATTATTTAGTATTTATCAGAAGTGCCAGGAAAACAAAATACACCTCCCCCCGCAAAATATCCTCTCGGGGAATACCCTCCGCGGAAAATACCCCCCCCGGAAAGTACCCCCTGCAGAAAATATCCCACAGAAAATATTCCCGATGAAAATAACCAACAGAGAGAAAAAACTCAATGAAAAAAACAAAACAAACGAGACTGAGGCCAGTGGAGAGAAAAGACGAAAAATGTAAGACAAAGCGGATATTTTGCCTGTATTATAACAAGGTGTCTTCAACACAAGAAGAACAAGCTAAAAAAAAAAAAACTAAAACAAATAAATCCACCACCAATAAAATACAATTGGCGCAACTAATCCACATAGGGAAAAGAAGCTAATAGAGCTACTTCAGTGAGAACACCAGAGCAACGGAGGTAAAATTAAAAAAAAAACAACTGGAAATTACGTTAATTATTCTGTTGCTAAATAATCCTCTTGTTGGCTATTAATGAAGCAAATCGTTTTGGTCTAGCAGGTAAAATAGTCCCCTGGTGATTATTTAAGATCTTAATTCCCTTATTGACTGTTGATTCACTTTTCAAAAGATTATCGTAAATTAAGTCAATATTTAAATTTCCCGTGTCCATATTGATCGAAAGATTAGCAAACATATGTTTTTTAATTTCTATGGATTTTTTCACCCGATGAAAATCCCCCCCCCCATCGGAAAATAGGGTATTCTGAATTTGAGAATTTTATTTCAGTTGTGTTTGTCTATTTTTTAGTTTCGTTGAGAAGTGCTAAGGAAAGTGAAAAAGAGGAATTTACGCACCCTAAGTATCTTAAAAACTTAAAAAAACCGCAAATCCATTTCTGTTGAAAAGACTTCCATATGAACTTCTGCAGGTTTTCGTAGGAGCGGGCGTCAAATTAAAAAAAAAAAAAATAAGAAGATAGAATGTAGGCGAAAAATCATAAAAATTAAGTTAAAACATATGGCACCAAAACGTTTAAGAAGGTTTAGCTTTCCTTTAAAAGCATAGTAGGCTTTAGTAACCAAGAAATTCATGTTGTTTAAGTTTTTATGGACAAAAGTGTTTTCAAATTCTACCAGTTAGTTTTTCTTATCTTCCAAGTGTAAAACTAGTATAAATCACCATTAATAAATAAATCAAACCCAAAACGAACTGAAATTACAGGTAACCTAATCAAACTCAAAACGAGCAAAAATTGAAAGGATTAGGGCTGAAAGCCCTCCTGTCGTTTCAAGATTAAAAACAAAATCACCATGATTCACTATTTGCACAGCATCAGTAATGCACTATTCGTACGTCATCACCCGCCTCAACCGTTCCAGCGCCCACCAGTGGCGTGGTAACGCCCAATTTGGGAATCAGTAGTATAGATTTTTCAACTGCTACTAACAACTAGTCGTGTTTGCAAGAAATCAAATACAAAACACAAGTTTTTTTTAACTGAAAGTAAGGAGTGACATTAAAACTTAAAACGAACAGAAATTATTTCGTATATGAAAGGGGCTGTCTCCTCCTCAACGCCTCGCTCTTTACGCTAACGTTTTTTATTGTTTGAAAAAATAAAGTTATGAGACAGTCAAACTTTAGCGCAAAGAGCGAGGCGTTGAGAAGGTGACAGCCCCTTTCATATACGGAATAATTTCCGTTCATGTTAAGTTTTAATTTCATTTCTTACTTTCAGTTAAAAAAACTTGTTTTTTTTATTTAATTTCTGAACGTTTTTGAATTAATGCAGGTTTTGATTTTGGCTCACCGTACATGAATAATTAAAACGAAATTTGCATATTAATTTTACTTTATTTTGGTTAAATGGCTTTCTCGAAAGTTTTATTTGCGAATATTTTTCATAGACAGCGCACTAGCGCTGCCTAAGTGAACAACGATGTGGGCACAATGTGTTTGTTTTTCTTCACCCGGGCGCTTTGTATCGAAGGAGTTGTCGTAGAAACTTCGAAAAGGGCTCATTCGATTGGAAATTAGAGTGGTTAGTGCCCTTTTTAATAGCTGAAAGTGATTGGAGGGCAACTAGCCCCCCCCCCCCCAGGCCCATCATTCCCCCAAACACATCCAATCAAAATTTTGAGATAGCCATTTTGTTCAGCGTAGTTTATTTCCAGATAGAACATATGTTTTTTTAGGAGGACACTCCCCCACAACCCTCAGGGCAAGGGTTTAAAGTTATGCGCTGGGGGCATAATGGTTTGTATAGAAGGCGTTGTCGTAGAAACTTCAAAACAGGCTCATTCGATTGGAAATTCAAAGAACTAGTACCCTTTTTAATAGTCGAAAGTGATTGGAGGGCAACTAGCCCCCCCCACGCCCATCATTTCCCCAAACACATCCAATAAAAATTTTGAGATAGCCATTTTGTTCAGCGTAGTTGATTTCCACATAGAAAATATGTTTTTGAAGGGGACACTCCCCCAAAACCCTCAGGGCAAGATTTTTAAGTTATGCCCTTGGGGCATATAAGGTTTTTATAGAAGGCGTTATCGTAGAAACTTCAAAACAGGATTATTCGATTGGAAATTCAAAGGGCTAGTACCCTTTTTAATAGTCGAAAGTGATTGGAGGGCAAATAGCCCCCCCCCACGCCCATCATTTCCCCAAACACATCCAATCAAAATTTTGAGATAGCCATTTTGTTTAGCGTAGTTGATTTCCAGATAGGAAAAATGTTTTTGAGGAGGACACTCCGCCACAACCCTCAGGGCAAGGGTTTTAAGTTATGCCCTGGGGGCATTTAAGGTTTTTCTAGAAGGTGTTGTCGTAAAAACTTCAAAACAGGCTCATTCGATTTAAAATTCAAAGGGCTAGTACCCTTTTTAATAGTCGAAAGTGATTGGAGGGCAACTAGCCCCCCCCCACGCCCATCATTCCCCCAACACATCCAATCAAAATTTTGAGATAGCCATTTTGTTCAGCGTAGTTGATTTCCAGATAAAAAATATATTTTTGAGGGGGACATCCTCCACAACCCACAGGGCATGGGTTTTAAGTTATGCCCTGGGGGCATATAAGGTTTTTATAGAAGGCGTTGTCGTAGAAACTTCAAAATAAGCTCATTCGATGGGAAACTCAAAGGGCTAGTACCCTTTTTAATAGTCGAAAGTGATTGGAGGGCAACTAGCCCCCCCACGCCCATCATTCCCCCAAACACATCCAATCAAAATTTTGAGATAGCCATTTTGTTCAGCGTAGTTGATTTCCAGATAGAAAAAATGTTTTTGAGGAGAACACTCCCCCACAACCCTCAGGGCAAGAATTTTAAGTTATGCCTTGGGGAAATTTAAGGTTTTTCTAGAAGGTGTTGTCGTAAAAACTTCAAAACAGGCTCATTCGATTGGAAATTCAAAGGGCTAGTACCCTTTTCAATATTCGAAAGTGAATGGAGGGCAACTAGCCCCCCACGCCCATCATTCCCCCAAACACATCCAATCAAAATTTTGAGATAGCCCTATTGTTCAGCGTAGTTGATTTTCACATAGAAAATATGTTTTTGAAGGGGACACTCCCCCAAAACCCTCAGGGCAAGGGTTTTAAGTTATGCCCTGGGGGCACATAAGGTTTTTATAGAAGGCGTTATCACAGAAACTTGAAAACAGGCTCATTCGATTGGAATTTCAAAGGGCTAGTACCCCTTTTAATAGTCGAAAGTGATTGGAGGGCAACTAGCCCCCCTCCACGCCCATCATTCCCCCAAAAACATCCAATCAAAATTTTGAGATAGCCATTTTGTTCAGCGTAGTTGATTTCCAAATAGAAAAAATGTTTTTGAGGAGGACACTCCCCCACAACCCTCAGGGCAGGGGTTTTAAGTTATGCCCTGGGGGCATTTAAGGTTTTTTTAGAAGGCGTTGTCGTAAAAACTTCAAAACAGGCTCATTCGATTGGAAATTCGAAGGGCTAGTACCCTTTTCAATAGTCGAAAGTGACTGGAGGGCAACTAGCCCCCCCCACACCCTTCATTCCCCCAAAAACATCCAATCAAAATTTTCAGATAGCCATTTTGTTCAGCGTAGTTGATTTCCAGATAGAAAATGTTTTTTTGAGGGGGACACTCCCCCACATCCCTCAGGGCAAGGGTTTTAAGTTATGCCCTGGGGGTATATAAGGTTTTTAAAGAAGGCGTTGTAGTAGAAACTTCAATAAAAGCTCATTCGACTGGAAATTCAAAGGGCTAGTGCCATTTTTTAATAGTCGAAAGTGATTGGAGGGCAACTAGCCCCCCCCCCCCCCACACCCATCATTCCCCCAAACACATTCAATAAACATTTTGATATAGCCATTTTGTTCAGGGTAGTTGATTTCGATAGAAAACATATTTTTTTAGGAGGACACTCCCCCACAACCCTCAGGGCAAGGATTATAAGTTATGCCCTGGGGGCATATAAGGTTTTTATTAAAATCTTTGTCGTAGAAACTTGAAAAAGGGCTCATTCGATTTGAAATTCAAAGGACTAGTACCCTTTTTAATAGTCTAAAGTGATTTGAGGGTAACTAACCCCCCTCTCACGCCCACCTTTTCCCCAAACACATTCAATCAAAATTTTTAGATAGCCATTTTATTCAACATAGTTGAAAGTTTTGGAAATTAGGTCTTTAAGGATGAAAACCCCTCCCCCCACAGCCCTCAGGGCAAGGGTTGTAAGTTATGCCCTGGGGGCATATAAAGTTTTTATTGAAAGCGTTGTCGTAGAAACTTCAAAAGGGCTCATTCAATTGGAAATTGAAAGGCCTAGTGCCTTTTTTAATAGTTGAAAGTGATTGGATAGCGACTAACGCCCCTCCCACGACCACCCTTTTCCCAAACACATCGAATTCCAATTTAGAGATATCCATTTTGTTCAACGTAGTTGAAAGTTCTGGAAATTTTGTCTTATAGGATGATAACCCCCTCAGAGCCCTCAGTGCAAGGGTTGTAAGTTATGCCCTGGGGGCATATAAGGTTTATATAGAAAGTTGTTGTATATGATTTATAGAATAGATTTTAGTGTTCCTCAAATCCAATTTTTATTTACAAGATATTCTACCTATTCATGAGGTAGAAACTTTGCGAGTCGCTGGCTGGACGCTGGTCTTATTCATTATTCATCAAGAGAAGTTGAAATCTTGTAAAAACGAAATGTCCGTGGCATTTCAGATTCCTTGCAGAATAGTTGAAATATTGAAGAGCTATATTTTTCTAAAAGAATTAATAATCAAAATTAGTATTATTTTTATTCCTTGAAAATTACTGTATACAAAACTTCGAATACCGTATAACAGAATTCATCATTTATCTTTGAATATTAGTGCGTCGAAAAAAAACTCCTTCGGGCAAACTTCAGAAGTATATTAGAACTGCGGGATGTGGCTATAGTTATCGTGAATGAAAATTAACTTATCCACTCTGTGGGGACTGAGGCCATTTCTTTTCTAAGTCACTATCATAGTCACTATCTGGCCTACCACCAAAACTAGTCTTTCTGCGGTCACACTAGTCGCGGGAATAGACAATAACTTGCTGGCAAGTGCGGCAACGTAGGAAATTTCATCGCGATTGTGTCTTTGGAACAGAAGAACGTTGCCGTCACCGTCGTCTTCGGTTTCTTCCGATGTGGGCACAATGTGTTTTTGTTTTTTTTCTCCATCCTGGCACCTCGTATCGAAGGAGTTGTCGTAGAAACTTCGAAAAGGGCTCATTCAATTGGAAATGGGAGTGGCCAGTGCCCTTTTTAATAGTCGAAAGTGATTGGAGGGCAAGTAGCCCCCCCCCTCCACGCCCAACATTCCCCACAACACATCCGATCAAAATTTTGAGATAGCGATTTTGTTCAGCGTAGTTTATTTCCAGATAGAAAATATGTTTTTGAGGAGGACACTCTCCCACAAACCTCAGGGTAAGGGTTTTAAGTTATTTCCTGGGGGCATATAAGGTTTTTATAGAAGGCGTTGTCATAGAAACTTCAAAACAGACTCATTCGATTGAAAATTCAAAGGGCTAGTACCCTTTTTAATAGTCGAAAGTGATTGGAGGGCAACTAGCCCCCCCCACGCCCATCATTCCCCCAAATATATCCAATCAAAATTTTGAGACAGCCATTTTGTTCAGCGTAGTTTATTTCCAGATAGAAAATACGTTTTTGAGGAGGACACTCCCAACAACCCTCAGGGCAAGGGTTTTAAGCTATGCCCTGGGGGCATATAAGGATTTTATTGAAGGCGTTGTCGTTGAAACTTCAAAACAGGCTCATTCGATTGGAAATTCAAGGGGCTAGTACCCTTTTTAATAGTCGAAAGTGATTGGAGGATAACTAGCCCCCCCCCCATATAGAAAATATGTTTTTGAGGAGGACACTCATTCACAACCCTCAGGGCAAGGGTTTTAAGTTATGGCCTAGGGCATATAAGGTTTTTATAGAAGGCATTGTCGTAGAAACTTCAAAACAGGCTCATTCGATTGGAAATTCAAGGGGCTAGTACCCTTTTTTATAGTCGAAAGTGATTGGAGGACAACTAGCCCCCTCCCAAAACCCATCATTTCCCTAAACACTTCCAATCAAAATTTTGAGATAGCCATTTTGTTCAACGTAGTTTTAAATTCTAGAAATTAGGTCTTTGAGGATGACAACCTCCTCACAGCCCTCAGCACAAGGGTTGTAAGTTATGCCCTAGGGGCATATAAAGTTTTTATAGAACGCGTTGTCGTAGAAACTTCAAAAAGGGCTCATTTGATTAGAAATTGAAATGGCTTGTGCCCTTTTTAATAGTCAAAAGTAATTGGAAGGCAACTAACACCCCTTCCACGCCCACCATTTCCCCAAACACATCCAATCAAAATTTTGAGGTAGCCATTTTGTTCCACGCAGTTAAAGTTCAGGAAATTATACCTTTGAGCAGGACACTCCCCCCACAGTCTTCAGAGCAAGGGTTATGAGTTATGCACTGAGGGCATATAAGTTTTTATTGAAATCTTTGTCGTATAAACTTGAAAAAGGGCTCTTTCGATTGGAAATTCAAAGGTCTAGTGCCGTTTTAATAGTCGAAAGCGATTTGAGGGCAACTAGCCCCTCTCCCTCACCCACCCCTTTTCCCCAAACACATCCAATCAAAATTTTTAGATAGCCATTTTATTCACTGTTTTGGATTTCCAGATAAAAATTATGTTTTTGAGGAGGAGACTCCCCCACAGACCTCAAGGCAAGGGTTGTAAGTTATGCCTTGGGGGCATATAAGGCTTTTACTGAACGCGTCGTCGTAGAAACTCTCCCCATAGCATTCAGGGCAAGGGTTATAAGTTATGCCCTGGGGGCATATAAGGTTTTTATTGAAATGGGCAACTAATCCCCCTCTCACGCCCACCATTTCCCCAAACACATCCAATCAAAATTTTGGGATATCCATTTTGTTCAACGTAGTCGAAAGTTCTGGAAATTAGGTCTTTTAGGATAAAAACCCCATTAGAGCTTTCAGTGCAAGAGTTGTAATTTGTGCTCTGGGGGCATATAAGGTTCATATAGAAAGTTGTTGTAGAAATTTCAAAAAGGGCTCATTTGATTGGAAATTGAAATTGCCCTTTTTAATAGCCGAAAGTGAGTGGAAATTAATTGACCCCCCTCTCGCGCCCTCCATTTCTCCAAACACATTCAATCAAAGCTTAGAGATAGCCATTTTGTTCAACGTAGTTGAAAGTTCTGGAAATTATGTATTTAAGGATGACAAACCCCCGAGAGTCCCCAGGACAAAGGTTGTAAGTTATGCCCAGGGGGCATATAAGGTTTTTAATGATAGAGTTGCCGTAAAACTTCAAAAGGGGCTCATTCAATTGGAAATTGAGAGGGATAGTGCCCCTTTTAATAGTTGAAAGTGATTGGACGGTAACTAACTCCTCTCGCACGCCCACCATTCCCCCAAACACATCCAATCAAAATTTTCAGATAGTCATTTTTTTCAACGTAGTAGAAAGTTCTGGAAATTAGGTGAGTGAGGATGACAACCCCCCCACCCAGTCCTCAGGGCGAGGGTTTTAAGTTATCCCCTGGTGGCATATAAGGTTTTTATTGAAAGCGTTGTCGTAGAAACTTCAAAAGGGCTCATTTGATTGGAAATTGAAAGGGCTAGTGCCTTTTTTAATAGTTGAAAGTGATTGGAGAGCGTACTAACGCCCCTCTCACACCCACCATTTTCACATACACATTCAATAAAAATTTTGAGATAGCCATTTTGTGTAACATAGTTGAAAGTTCTGGAAATTAGGTCTTAGAGGATGACAACCACCCTCACAACCCTTAGGGTAAGAGTTTTAATTTATGCCCTGGGGCCATATAAGGTGTTTATAGGAAGTGTTATCGTAGAAACTCGAAAAAGGCTCATTCGATTGGAATTCGAAAGGCCTAGTGCCCTTTTTAATAGTCGAAAGTAATTGGAAGGCTTGACATTTTTATAGTAAAGATCGATGTGGATATAATGTATTATTTTGTTGTTGTTGTTGTTGTTTAGACCAGGGTACTTTGTATCAAAGGAGTTGTCGTAGGAACTTCGAAAAGGGCTCATTCGATTGAAAATAGAAAGGGATTATGCCCTTTTTAATTGTCGAAAGCGATTGGAGGGAAACTAATGCCCCTCCAACGCCCACCCTCCCATTTGACTTTATGTTTAAAAACTAAATGTTGCCATAAGATTAAATCAAAATGCACTGTGTTAATGCTAATTCCCAATAAGGCATCTCAGCAGTATCCCAAGAACGACTGAGGGTATTATGTTCAAACTTTTGGGGCTACTTCTGCTCTTAAAATTTAACCAAATCAAAATAGCGTAAGTGTATCCAAGCTATCAAAGAAAGTAAACAGATTTTTTTGCGAATGGTATCAAGTTTTCCATTTCAGGTCAACTAGAGGAGGTATGAAACTAAATTAAACAGTACTATTTGTGTCCAGATTTTTAAGAGGGTGCATGTTGTTAAAAATTGCTGAAAATTTTTCTCCAGCATAAAAATAGCAGGCCAAACTATAAATTCTTAAAAAAACGAAAAGATTCGAAGTAGTATTTTCTTTTTCTCTGAAAAGAACATGTCAATATAAAACGAACAGAAATTAATTAAAAAAACTTTTCCACAAAACAAGTTTTTCAAAGAAAAGTAAAGAACTCCATTAAACAAAAAATGAGCAAAAATAAAATCAAATAATCTACCAAGCGTGAAACTACCACAAATCAGCATCGATAAATAAATGAAACCCAAAACGAGCAGAAATTACAATAAATAACCGAGTCAAACTCAAAACGAGCAGAAATTAACATAAGTTGGGCTCAAAACCCCTATGCCTTCCCAAGGCCAGAATATAATTTGCACTTTACTGAAAAAAATACAAATGAATGGGCATTGTCAGTTTAATATACATTTACTGATATTTAGTAATCAAAATCTTAATATTATTTGATTTATTAAAGTTATAAAAGTAAAAACATTTATATTTTTTTCCTCCCACTTAAACCCACTTAAACCCTTACATTTATATCCTCCCACTTAAACCTTCCTCCCCCCCCCCACCAGAAAAAATACCTCCTGAAAACGTCAGTATGCTTCCCAATGACCAATACTATGTGTAAACAATGGGCAAAGTTCATAAATTGCAGCCCTTCCCCCGGGAACTGTGGGGGACTAAGTTATCCTGAAAGAAATATTTATTAGATTTTGACTATGCTGAACAAAAGGATATCTCAAAATTTTGATTGGATGACTTTAAGAAAAAAATGAGCGTGGGAGGGGACCAAGTTGACCTCCAATTTTTTTAGTCACATAAAAAGGGCACTAGAACTTTTACAGTTCGATACCACGAATTGTTTGAAATACGGTCAGTCAGCCGGGTACCCAGAACAATCCTTAAGCGATTTCTCTGGAAAAAAATCTAGAAATTCTTCATCCGCTTTTCGAAGCGCCCATGCTTCTTTCAGAGCCACATCTGAGGGGGCCTACTTGCCCTCCATTTTTTGGTCACCTAAAAATGGCACTAGAACTTTAATTTCCGTTCCAATGAGCCCTCCCATGATATTCTAGGACCACTGGGTCGATACGATCACCCCTGGGGAAAAAAACAACAAATAAACACGCATCCGTGATTTTTCTTGTGGCAAAAATACAAAATTCCACATTTTTCCAGATAGGAGCTTGAAACTACTACTGTATGGTTCTTTGATACGCTGAATTTGATGGTGTGATTTACATTAAGGTTCTATGACTTGGGGTTGTTTCCCCCTTTTTTCGAAAATAAGGCAAATTTTTTCAGGCGTGTAACTTTTGATGGGTAAAACCAAAGTTGGTGAAACTTATATATTTTAAATAAGCATAAAACTCTGATTCTTTTGATGTATCTGTTGGTACCCAAGTTCCGTTTTTTAGAGTTTCGGTTACTATTAAGCCGGGTCACCCCTTACTTACAGTCGTTACCACGAACTGTTTGACCAGAACATAATTTGCACTTTCCTACAAAAAAAAAACAAAAACAAAAAAAAACAAATAAATGTGGATTGTTAGTTTAATATATATGTTCTGATTTTTTTTCCTTAACGTCTTTATACTTCTTTATTTATTAAAGTCAAAAAAGCGAAAACTTTTAAATGTATTTTGTTGATTCGGTTATTAATTGACCTCTTCGTTTTGGGGTTAATTTATTTATTGATGGTGATTTGTGGTGGTTTTACTTTTTGACAATTATTTGGATTTATTTCTACTTATTTTTGGCTTAATCGAGCTCTTTACTTTTTTGGGGGTATTTTTCGTGGGGAGTATTTCCGGGAAGGGTATTTTCTGGGGGGAAGATGTTATTTTTTGCAGCAGGTATTTTCCGCGGGTTTTTTTTTGTTGGGGGAGTGCGGAGTAGGCGCCAACCACCGTTCAGTTTGTTCTTGACATAGCTACATATTTCAAAAAACGAAATTTTATTAATAATTGAAATGAAATGAAAATATAAAAAGCAAATGGAATTGTTTATTACAAGGCTAAAAAGACAGTAAAAATAAGAAAAGGAACTAGCTTAAGGAAATTAATATATCAAACAGTTTGTGGTAACGAACAGTAAGTAAGGAGTGACTTGGCACAGTAATAACCGAAAGTTCTAAAAAACATAATTTTGATACCAATATATCAAAAGAATTGGCTCATTATGCTAATTCCAAATATACAAGTTTCATTAAGTTTAGTGTTACCTATCAAAGGCTACGAGCCTGAGAAAATTTGCCTGATCAAACAGTTCGTAGTAACGAACTTACTAAGTAAGGAGCGACCCCGCTCAATAGTAACCGAAACTCCAAAAACCGGAATTTTGATACACGTAGACCAATCACAATACCAATCAAAAGTTATGTGCCTGAGAAAATTTGCCTTATTTTCGAAAAAAGGGGAAACAACCCCAAAAAGTCATAGACCTTTTAATGAAAATCACACCATTGGATTCACTGCGGAAGTTTCAAGCTCCTATCTGCAAAAATGTGCAGTTTTGTATTTTTTGTCAGAAGAAGGATCACGGATGCGTATTTATTTGTTTTTTTTTTCTCAGGAGTGATCGTATCGATCCAGTAGTCCTAGAATATCGTAAGAGGGCTCATTCGAACGGAAATTAAAAGTTCTAGTGCCCCTTTTTAAGTGACTAAAAAAATTCCAGGGCAACTTGGCCCCCTCCCACGCTCATTTTTTCCCAAAGTAACCCAATTAAAATTTTGAGATAGCCATTTTGTTCAGCATAGTTGAAAATTTAATAAATATGTCTTTGAGGATGACTTAATCCCCCACAGTTCCCGAGGGAAGGGCTGGAAGTTATGAACTTTGCCCATTGTTTACATATAGTATTGGTTAATGGGAAGTATAAAGACGTTTCATGAGGGATTTTTTTCTGATGGGGGGCCGGAGGAGGGGGTTACGGGGGAGGATCCTTCCATGGAGGATTTTTCATTGGGGAAGGGGCATTTTTATGAAGGGGCGCCGGGTTTCCCAACATTATTTAAAAAAACGATCAGAAATTAATTAAAAAAAATCTAGTTTTTCAACTGAAAGTAAGGATCAACATTAAAAATTAAAACAAACAGAAATTATTACGTATATGAGGGGATTCGCCCCCTAGTCAATACCTCGCCCTTTTTGCTAAAGTTTTTTCTAGTAGTTTCAAAAGAGCTATCTATTCTAATTAACCAGCTTTTGTGATTCAGGGGTGTGTGATTCGAACAAAATTCGAACTTTAGCGTAAAGAGCAAGGTATCGACTAGGGGGCAAACTCCATAATATACGTAATAAAACATACGAATATAGAAGTTCGTTACGTAAGTTAATTCGTAAGTTACGTCAGAACAAAGTTTCGAGAAAGCCATTTAGCCAAAAAAGTAAAATCAAAATGCAAATTTCGTTTTAATGATTCATGCACGGTGAGCCAAAATCAAAGCTGCATTAATTCAAAAATGTTCAGAAATTAAATAATTGAATCCGTCACACAACTTTATTTTTTAAAACAATAAAAACTTTAGCGTAAAGAGCGAGGTATTGAGGAGGGGACAGCCCCTTTCATATACGGCATAATATCTGTTCGTTTTAAGTTTTAATGTCGCTCCTTACTTTCAGTTAAAAAAAACTTGTTTTTTTATTTAATTTTCGTAAAAGGAGGGGAACACTACCTAAAAATAAAATAATCTTAATAAAAATCACACTACTAGATTCAAAGTATCAGATAACCCTACTGTAGAGGTTTCCATCTCCTATCCGTAAAAATGTGGAATTTTGTATTTTGACAGAAGAAAGATAGCGGATGCGTGTTTATTTGTTTGTTTTATTTTTTCCCCAGGGGTGATTGTATCAACCCACGTATCCTAGAATATCGGGAGAAGGCCAATTCGAAAGAAAAGTCAAAGTTCTAGTGCCCTTTTAAAGTAACCGAAAAGATTGGAGGGCAACTAGGCCCCCTCCCAGGCCCATTTCTTTTGAAAATCTTCCAGGCGAAATTTTTAGATAGCCATTTTGTTCAGCATACTTGAAAGACCCAATCACTCTGCATTTGGAGATAAAATGACACCCCACAACGCCTGGGGAAAATTCTTTAACTTATAAAGTATACCCACTGTTTATGTGAAGTATTTGTTATTGGGAAGTATGCATACATTTTTTTTTGGGGGGGGGGGAATTTCATACCGGGGGGATTCTCTAAAGGGAGAATTTTCAATGGGGAAGGAAGTTTCCAGGGGGTGAACTTTTCAGGGGAAAGTTTTCAGTTGGAGAATTTGCCAGAATTCCTATACGGAGTTCTTTCTAAATGTCTTGCTTTCTCTTTGCCGACTCAATTTTACGCGTGGATATGTTAAAGGTAATTGTCCGGGGTATTGTTTCACAGGGATTGAATTAACTAGAGAATATTTCTGCTGGAGAGGGAATTTTCCCGTGGAGGTGGAGCCAGATTCCCTGGGATTATTAAGAAAACGATAAGAATTTAAATAAAAAAACGCATATTTTTTCAACTGTAAGTAAGGAGTGTATATATATATATATATATATATATATATATATATATATATATATATATATATATATATATATATATATATATTATATATATATATATATATATATATATATATATATATATATATATATATATATATGTATATATATATATATATATATATATATATATATATATATATATATATATATATATATATATATATATATATATATATATATATATATATATATATATATATATATATACATATTACAAGGATATTTACGATTTTTTTATGCTTTTGAGTATTTTCCTTGGTAAAAACACACGGTTGGCGGTACAAAGCTCTAACAATTTTAACATTATTACTTATCCTGATCTTTTCAATTTCTTGTGCCTTTTAAATATATTTTTGTTTTATATTCATTGGTAGGTGAATCTGATTCCCACCCCTACGTTTCTCCCGCCCACCCTAAAAATTCATAGGAATTGCTCGTTTAGCCTACGTCTTTTAATTCAGTGATTCTAAAGTTGGGGGGTGCAATAGGATTGGAAGGTCGTTACTTAGTGTGTCCTTTAAGCAGAACTCTGACTCGTGATAAAGTAAGGTTATGTCAGTTAAGCTCATATCATTTTCACTTATATAATTTCATCCTTCATGTTTGTAACAATTCTGTGTGGCGGCACGGCTGCAGCCTACAGCTATGTGCCATCTATGTGACTTCCTGTTTGACTTTGCCAGTTATTTGATTTGTGTATCATAGAATTTGCTGTATTTTTAACACAAAACTCTGTCTGTGCTATTATCTGTAAGTAAACCTGTATGTGCTGCTGGCATTTTATCACATGATTTAGAAAACATCGAGGCTATTGATTCAGATCAATATTGAAATACGATGAAGGTGGAAGACCAGCAATCACATTTCGTCAATGGATAAACACACTGTCGACTTTGACTGCATTTCTATTGTTGAAAAATCCTTGGCTGATTGGAGATTGTCCTGTCAGTAAATAAGCATTCGGCGTTTTATTTCCACATTCTTGTAAACAACAGGGTGAGCGAGAAAATAAAGTAAACACGTAGCTACTTGGCGTGTTGTGTAACCAAGTTAACTAAGAACACCTGGAACCTTTAATCAGGCACATTCTTAAGCGTTAAGTTAAGCGTTAAGCACATTCTGTTACAAACATAAATGTGTTTGTGTTTTTATTCTTGTTCTTCGGATGAAAAATTGCCCTATTCTAGCCACTTTTTGTGTTTTGTCTATGGGATGGGTGAAGCACAAAAACATTTTTAGCCAGAAAATTGAAACTGGTGAATATATTGTAACGTAGTGAAGAGCTGATATTCGTATTCATTAACTTTGAATAGGAATTGCGGCACTAAAAAATGAACCCTAAATTATTCTACTTCTAAAATTACAAAGAAAAAACAAAAAAGGTCCTTTTTTAAACTCACTTACAAAATAGGGTACAAAGGAGTTTGGAGATCTGCTCATGCGACACTTCATAGGTTGTAGTTTGTTCTGATTCCCGGTAAGTCTGCTGATTGGGGAAGAAGGGGGAAGAATAAACGAATGTGTCTCGTTTGCTTTTATTGATGTCCCGATTTTCATACAAATCGGATAACCTGAACTAATTGAGTTTAAGAACTCAATGGCCATATCGTAGAAACAATAACGCAGTCCCTTGCATCATTTTAGAAGCAAATTTTTGAATATCTTCTATTTCCACTGACAAATAAGCAGAATTTTGAGTTTGTAACCTGGGCTGGCTAGACTCAGTGGCGGATCCAGGGGGGGGGGGAGGGTAGTGTAATTTACTTAATTAACGCAATTTAATTAAACTTGCTCCTAACGCAAGTTTATTGGATAGACCTATTTTGCCCCCCCCCCCTAAAAAAATCCTGGATCCGCCCCTGGCTAGACTGTGCTTATTAGGCTGTCTGTTTTGACCGAAACTTGAATCTTGATTGGGATGTGTTTTTGTTTATTGCCTTGTAAACAATAAGTCTTATTATTTATGTTACGGATCTTCCGGCTAGGAATCAGCAACGCTTCTGCTTTTTTGTTTTTACCAACAACAACAACGCATCGTAACGCCGCATCGCCGCATTGGAACAGTCGGCAGCTTTCCGTATCCCAACTTACTAATTATTATTATTATGACATCTTTGTGATGTGATAATGCTCAGCCTAGCAGAAATGAAAGCAGATACATTTTTATGATCATTTGCCATCCTAACCCAAAAATCATTTACACGCTTATATTCTTCATATCGACTTTATGCATCCCTTCCAGACCGTATCCAGGGAGGGGATTTACTGGGTTTAAACTCCCCCTCCCCAAGAAGTTTTGTCCGAAGCGTTAAAACGTACCATAAAAAATAGCATTAAAACAAATTTCTGAAGTGCTCTTTAAAGTCTTTTTTTAACCTCTACACCACGAAAAAAAACCTCTCTCGAACAAAAATTAATGATGCACCCTTGGATCGCTTATATTCTTGTTTCTATTTATAATGCAAGGGAAACGTTCTTGGCGGTGAAAAGAGTTTTAATTTTCTTTAAGAGCTTTAATTTTGTTTTATTCGGTAAACCTGATTGTATATTTATATTGATAAATTATTCTATGCTATTAACAATCAAATTAAATTGTAATGTACTGTTTAAAATATTTAGCAAAGATCCTTATCTCCAACAAAATTCATTATAAACTATTCCAAGTATTTGCGAGTCATTCATCAGAAAATGTAGGGAAAATTTGACTATTAAAGAAACATATAAATGAAAAATTTACCTCCGATGCGCTATCCATTGCACTAAGCAACATAGTAAAAACTAATAGAGGAAATACAATGATTAGAAATGCACATGAATGTCCTTCCTATGAAAAATACTTTGTTTTTCAAAAGTAAGGCCCAAAAGAAATTTTCTAAGGTCGTGTCGTGACGCATCTAGACCGTTTTTTTTTTTTTTACACCGGAAAAATAATAAGTGCTGAAGTTATAATTGTTCTAACAAACGTCATTAGAACAATTCAATGTGTTCATTTTCTTGCATACAAATCGCTACAGAGGAATTTAATTAACCACGATTGGAACTTATAAGAATTTACCCTGATTAGACACAACCAAACCTAAACAGATATAATCACCCTTCAGGTTGGCAGTTGGTTCCAATCAGCTAATTTCTGTTATCAGACAGGTTGTAAGGGTATATTAAAGGGGATGGGAGGGAAAAACGGATTTTCCAAAAGTTGTGACCCATCTAGATCGTTTTTTCAGACCGGAAAGTGTTAGAATGCCAGTTTTAAGAAAAAAAAAATATAGTGTCCATTTTCAGTAAAAACATATTTACCCATATACCGTAATTGCTCGTTTAATAAAATAGATATCAATACTTTTCTTTCTTTACAGGTTAATGGGACGCCTGACGACGTCTCCTCTCTTTTGCCACCTGGAAAGGACTTGAATAAGATGTATGGTGTCACTCCATCAGACATAGACAAGTACTCCAGGGTGGTCTTTCCAGTATGTTTTATATGCTTTAACCTAATGTATTGGATCATATATCTCCATATATCTGATGTAGTGGCTGAAGATCTTACATTTTTTAAGAAAGAGTAAATACTCTCAAGTGAAATTCTACTTCAGTATATTTATAGGTTTTTAGTTCAAAGACGAAATGTCGAGGAATACTAAACAAATGCCGAAACATTCTAAGGTAAACCAGTGATGTGTAAGTTGATACCCCGGCTGAACAGCTTATTTTGAGCCCTGTTATGATTTTATCAGTGTAAATGGATCGGAATTCCACTATACTACAATTTTGAAATTCACTAGCTCTGTGCAATATTCTTGAGGTAACTGGAAAGGCATATTGATCTTTATTCTAAAGATCGTAGCTGTAAATTATCAAATAGACTATTTCCATAAAATTACTACTTCTACTGCTAACAACTCATCGCAGTATCAAGCCACCTGAGACCAACACAGCTACGCACACTCCTCCTCCATCTCAATCTATTCAAATCTTTCCTCTTTACAGGTCCTCACAAACAAGGACGCAACCAGGATTATTTTCGGAAAAGGGGTTTACAAAAAAACTTTATGAAACGAATCACATATTTGTTTATATACATTTTGTTACGTTTTCACGAGTCGGACAAAATTTTGGGGAGTGGGGGTTCAAAACTTATAGTTCCCCCTGAATACAGTCTTGCCCATATACAATATTTTTCGGCTCCAAACGTTTTATATAAAAAATAATTATGAACTCAGATTTAGATTTTACAGTTCAAATGATAAGAATGTTTTTAACAAGCGTAATATTTGTCTTACTTATAATTAAAACTGTGATTATTTTTTCAGTTTTGCATTTTATTTTCGTTCGTCTTCAATATTTGATTTTCTCTTGTATTTTTGATTTTTAATTGAAGATACAAAGTCATATTTATTTTTGTTAACTAAAAAAATATTTGTGTCATAGGGAAAAGCATTTAAAATTGGAAAGGAAATATTCTGTACTTTGATGAGGTAAATAGAAAAACAAGATCTCCTAAAATAGCTCAGTTTTAGACTCCGCGATTAACAATGAACAAAGTGTGTCCAACACTGCATATGCAAGCTTGTATAGATAAATGAACAGATCCTTGGACGAGTGATCAGCAATGAAGAAATGATTATAAATACCAAACCAACCGGATAATTGATATTTCTTAGTGACTATTAATTTAAGATCAGGCCTGTGATGACAATTTTTAGAAATATGTTTTCTGTGATGTATAGAAGCCGAAAATTAGTGATGTAAGGTTTTTTTTTATACGAGGGTGTCCCAACAGAAATTTTCCCAAGGCAGAGAGAGGAAATGATTCTACAAGAAGCCTTTAAAATATATTGTTTTTCCCAGAAAAAAATGTAAGTTTTCTCAAATGTTATAAAATTTGCACCACTTTCAGTTTTTGTCTTTTGGGGTGGGGGCTGGGGATCATTTAATCATCTTGAGAAATCATAATAAGTTTGGCAAAAGTAATTATATAGCCTGGCAAATGAACTTGAAGATACGAATATGTAAACTTGTTGTTTTTTTTTTATTTAGAACCAAATATCTTGATGGCTATGATCGACTTTATTTCAAGCCAATAGATCGAACAAAAACCTGATTTGTTATTTTGACGAATTTTCAGTAAAAAGAGCGAAAAGCTTTAAGCCACAATAATTTTTTTTTTCAAGTAAATTCTCTATTTCTCTGTAGTTTGATTTTAAGCCCAGTCCCTTCTTGGCAGCTGCCACTGCAGCCACAATAAAATCTTATTAATAGTAAGAGAGCAGCATGTGCAATTTTCTTTGAAGATTAAAAATTATATTAACTGCAAGCCAAGACTACACCGAAGGATTCACGCCTTTGACCGTTCTCCCCTCCTCTGAACCTGTAATGTAAAAAATTCCCTTAATACATTGGATTTTCGTTTGTTTTTATTCACTAGAAAGACAAAATACATAATTATAAATATTCCCTGTTAAGTTTTCAACAGTTATATACCCACAAACTGACACCCGTAGAATAAGAAAAAGGGAAAAGAGCAATTCCGTGTCTATTGGGAGTACTAATACATTTCTAGCTTAAGGGTCACCTGATGTTCTAACTTCTAAATAGCTGTATTCATTTCCCAATAGTTTTTTTCCTCTAGAAAAAAAAAAACGATTACTTACGTGACATTTTTAAAATCAGTTTCTAGCTGAAGATTTGCCACAAAATAACTGAAAATAAAGTACACATTAGGATCGGGGAGTAAGGACAATCAATAGTCTTTAATTTGGCATTTCTGGACTAATGGTTGTGCTTATTTAAAATAAGAAAATAATTCCTATATGTTAGTAATGACTGCTTTCTGGCTATTAAACCAGGGCTGTATCCAAGGAGGTTACCCTGTTTAAACACCCTCTCCCAATTTTTGTCTGATTCAAGGAAAAGTAATAGAAATGCATTTAAACAAATTTTTGATAAGTTTTGTTAAGTTTTTTTTAGCCACCCGCTTCCCCTCCAACACAATCCTTGATACGGCCTTGGCGGTGACTCTAGGACTTGACGTAAATTGTTTTTTTTTTTTTGTTTAATGTGTATGTGTTTGCTTATACCTGCCATTTACTCACGAAGAAGTATTATAAATATTTGGTAGATTTGATGAAGTAGAACAATCGAATATGTTATGTACTATCAACTGTGTTAACTTGTGTTAAACGCTCACCTGTTCTTGCAATAACAATTGTAGAAAAACTATTGTCTTTTTGTTAACGAATAGAATGCAGAACTTAAACAAGCGGCTAAAACAAAAGATAATTTCCTTTACTTCCAAGTAAAAATGGGCTTTAATTTCATTGGTTTAACTCTGTAATAGGGGTCGGCACCGTTTTCGTTTCCGTTTCTGTTTTTTTTTCCACCGTTTTCTCCGTTTTCTGTTCTGTTTTTTTGAGAAAACGGAAAAAAAACAGAAAATAGGTAGCCTTTTTTTTATTACCGTTTTTGTTTCTGTTCCGTTTTTTTCTTATCGTTTTCGCCGTTTCTGTTTTTTTTTAACCCGTTTTTCTTCATTTTCCGTGTTTTGGTTGCTAATAGAATCATGTCACATTCTTGTGACATTTATTTGATTTGGACACTTGCTATGTATATAGTCTGGATTCTTGATAATCTTGATGCATGATGAATTTTGTCACTTCGGAAAATGTATATGCATCAGAAGAAGCTTGTAATTAGAGAAATTTAAGTAAGTAGAAATTTTAGGTAGGCTAATGCAGCTATTTATAATCTGATAAGCACGTGAGAAGTGAAGCTTCGTTAATGCTAATGACATAAAACAAAATAGATGAAAACATAATAGTTTATGAACAAATTAGGGGGGGAGGGGGTAAAGTATAGAATATATTAAATACATAACCTAACTTAGGTACGTTTTTTTGTCCCTTCAACCCCAATAAACTAGTGTTTAAATCCTTGTCACGGAGTGAGCAATACCTCACTAGGCAGCGAAAACCTGTTTTTCATATACCATCTTTGATATTTCGATGCAGTCTTTCTCGCGTATTTATCGGATTCTAAATAAGTAACAAAACTTGTTTCTTTATTTAATTTTTCAACGTTATTTTTAAATTATGCTGGGAAATCCGGCCTTCCTTCATAGCAATGTCCCTTCCTCCATGGAAAGATCGATGCACTTTAAACTGTATTCAGAAAAATTTAATGAGAATTACCAAATAATAAGGTTTAAAGAAAACACCAAATACTAAAATTAATACCCCGAGTCATCGTTGTCGTCGCCCATCGTCTTTCCCTAGTGCCTAAAAAAGTGACACATTCGGACGCAGTCACATAGGATTTCAAGGACTTCATTTTTTCTTTAAACTCTCGGTGAACGTAGGAGGGTCTTTACGCTTCATCCCATATTTGACAGAAATCGTCGCAGTCAAAGTTAAGCTTTTGAGCCCATTCCTCTTTTCATTTATCACTGTTTTCAGAACGCTGAAAAGTCTTTCCACAACGACATTTGAGCAGGGAAGTCCAAAAATAAACCGAATGACATGAAGAACGCTAGTGAACTTTAGCACTCCACTTGGCGTCTTGATGGACGCCACCAAGTTCCAAAAATCAATCGGATTTCCGCCACTGAGCAAACTGTCGTCTGGACTAAGTAGCATCAATGCCCGCCACTTTTTTTCAACCAGCCCAAATTCCCACGAGGGGTGCCTGAACTTTTGGCAAAAAAGGCGCAACGATGCCCCTCGTCATGTCATGATTGTCCCCTCCTCAACGCCTTGCTCTTTACGCTAAAGTTTTTTATTGTTTAAAAAAATAGAGTTGTGAGAAAGTCAAACTTTAGCGTAAAGAGCAAGGCGTTGAGGAGGGGGCAGCCCCTTTCATATACTGAATAATTTCTCTTCGTTTTAAGTTTTAATGTCGCTCCTTACTTTCAGTTAAAAAAACTTGTTTTTTTTATTTAATTTTTGAACGTTTTTGAATAAATGCAGGTTTTGATCTTGGCTCACAGTACATGAATAATTAAAACAAAATTTTCATATTAATTTACTTTTATTTGGTTAAATGGCTTTCTCGAAACTTGTTTCATTTTATTTACGAACGTTTTTATTAGTAATAAATATACGTAACTTACGAATTAACTTACGTAACGAACTTCTATATTCATATATTTTTAATACATATATTAGGGGGTTCGCCCCCTAGTCAATACCTTGCTCTTTAAGCGAAAGTTCAAATTTTGTTCCAATTCTTTAAAAATGGCCGCTTAATCACAAGGGCCGTTAATTAGAATAGATAACTCTTATGAAAGTACTAAAAAATCTCTGGCTTAATGAGTGAGGTATTGACTAGGGGGTGAACCCAGTCATATATTTAATATTTTCTGTTCGTTTAAAGTTTTGATGTTGCTGCTGTTGCAGTTGAAAAACTTGTTTTTTTATATTTAATTTCTGATCTTTTTTTAAATAATGCTGGGATGGCCGGCGTCCCCTTCATAGCAATGTCCCTTCCCCCATGAAAACTTCCTTCATGGAAAGATCCTCCTACATAACCCCCGACCCCAGGAACGTACGCAGGAATTTGTTTCGGGGGGGGGGGGGCAAATTTGTTTCAGGGGGGGCAAATCCTTCAAACCTATTATTCTGTGAGAAAAATCAGAAAATTATGGGAAAATGAAAAAAATCGTGAGATTTCGGGGGGGGGGGCGGGCCCGAAGGCCCCACCCCCTGCGTACGTCTCTGCTCGACCCCCCCCCACTACCAGGAAAAATTTCCCCTGAAAACGCCTGTACTGTATACTTCCCAATAACCAGTACTATATGTTAACATTGGGTAAAGGGATTAAGTCATCCTAAAAGACATACTTATAATATTTTCGAACATGCTGAATAAAATGGCTATCTCAAAATTTTGATCAGGTGACTTTGGGAAAACAATGAGCGTGGGAGGGGCCTAGTTGCCCTCCATTTTTTTGGTCACTTAAAAAGGGCACTAGAACTTTTAATTTCCATTCCAATGAGCCCTCCCACGATATTCTAGGACCACTGGGTCAATACGATCACCCCTGGGGAAAAAAAAAATAAACACGCACCCGTGATCTTTCGTCTGGGAAAAAATGCAAAATTCCACTTCTTTATAGATAGGAGCTTGAAACCTCTACAGTAGGGTTCTCTGATACGCGGAATATGATGGTGTGATTTTCATTCAGGTTATATAACTTTTAGGGGGTCTTTCCCCCTTTTTTGAAAAATCGGCCAAATTTTCTCAGGCGCGTAACTTTTGATGGGTAGGATTAAACTTGATGAAACTTATATATTTGAAATCAGCATTAAAATATGATTCTTTTGATGTATCGATTTGTATCAAAATACCATTTTCTAGAGTTTCGGTTACCATTGAGCCGGGTCCCAATAACCAATACTATATTTCAACCTTTCAGCCCTCCTCCTGGGGGCTTCGAGGGATTAAGTCATCCTAAAAGACGTAGTTATAATATTTTTGACCATGCTGAACAAAATGGCTATCTCAAAATTTTGATCAGATGACTTCGGGAAAAAAATGAGCGTGGGAGGGGGCCTAGTTGCCCTCCATTTTTTTTGGTCACTTAAAAAGGCACTAGAACTTTTAATTTCCGTTCCAATGAGCCCTCCTACGATATTCCAGGACCACTGGGTCGATACGATCACCCCTGGGAAAAACAAAAAAAAAAAAAACAAAAAACAAATAAACACGCATCCGTGATCTTTCTTCTGGCAAAAAATGGAAAATTCCACATTTTTGTAGATAGGAGCTTGAAACCTCTACAGTAGGGTTCTCTGATACGCTGAATATGATGGTTTGATTTTCATTAAGGTTCAATAACTTTTAGGGGGTCTTTTTCCCTTTTTTCTAAAATCAGCCAAATTTTCTCAGGCGCGTAACTTTTGATAGGTAAGATTAATGAAACTTATATATTTGAAATCATAATTAAAATCTGATTCTTTTGATGTATCTATTGGTATCAAAATTCCGTTTTTTAGAGTTTCGGTTACCATTGAGCCGGGTCGCTCCTTACTTACAGTTCGTTACCATGAACTGTTTGATCGTTGTACACAAGGTATAATGGGACATGGGAACAAAAAGAGAGATAATGTCTGTGAGAGAGACGGAGAGAGAAAGAAGGCAAGAGAGAGAGTGAGAGAGAGAATGAAAGAGTGTGTGTGAGAGAGAAATAAAGTTTAAGCTCGTAAACCATTACTCAAAAAATAAATTTCGGTTATAAATCTCTTATAATCCGGTATTCGCATTTCTTCATTACTCTTATGGCTTCAAGTTAAACGTATTGTTTATCAAACAGTTCGTGGTAACGAACTCTGAGTAAAGAGCGACCCGGCTCAATGGTAACCGAAACTTTAAAAAACAGAATTTTGATACCAATAGATACATCAAAAGAATTAGATTTTAATGCTGATTTCAAATATATAAGTTTCATCAAGTTTAGTCTTACCCATCAAAAGTTACGCACCTGAGAAAATTTGGCTGATTTTAGAAAAAATGGGGGAAAGACCCCCTAAAAATTATAGAACCTTAATGAAAGTCACACCATCATACTCAGCGTATAAGAGAACCCTACACTAGAGGTTTCAAGCACCTATCTACAAAAATGTGGAATTTTGCATTTCTTGCCAGAAGAAAGATCACGGATTCGTGTTTATTTGTTTTTTTTTTCCCCAAGGGTGATCGTATTGACCCAGTGGTCCTAGAATATCGTGGGAACAAACATTAAAAGTTCTAGCGGCCTTTTTAAGTGACCTAAAAAAAGAGAGGGCAACTAGGCCCCCTCCCGTGGTCATTTTTTTCACAAAGTCACCCGATCAAAATTTTGAGATAGCCATTTTGTTCAGCATGGTCGAAAATAAGATAACAACGATTTTTAGGATGACTTATTCCACCGAAGTCCCCGGGGGGGAGGGCTGAAAGTTATGAACTTTACCCAATGTTAACATATAGTACTGGTTATTGGGAAGTATACAGACGTTTTCAGGGGGATTTTTTCTGGTAGTTGGGGTGGCTGGGTTGGGGGTTATATGGGAGGATCTTTCCTTGAAGGAAGTTTTCATGGGGGAAGGGACATTGCTATGAAGGGGGTGCCAGATTTCCCATCATTATTAAAGAAAGAGATCAGAAATTAAATTAAAAAAAAAGTTTTTCAACTGAAAGTAAGGAGCAATATCAAAACTTAAAACGAACAGAAAATATTACGTATATGATTGGGTTCACCCCCTAGTCAATACCCCGCTCTTTTAGCCAAAGATTTGTTAGTACTTTCGTAAGAGCTATTTTTTCTAATTAACGACCTTTGTGATTAAGGGTCATTTTTTACCCCCTAATATATTAACCCCCTAATATACGTATTAAAAATCAATGAATATAGAAGTTCGTTAAGTAAGTTAATTCGTAAGTTACGTATATTTATTACTAATAAAAGCGTTCGTAAATAAAATTAAACAAGTTTCGAGAAAGCCATTTAACCAAATAAAAGTAAAATTAATATGCAAATTTTGTTTTAATTATTCATGTACAGTGAGCCAAAATCAAACCTGCATTAATTCAAAAACGTTCAAAAATTAAATAAAAAAAAACAAGTTTTTTTTTAACTGAAAGTAAGGAACGACGTTAAAACTTGAAACGAACGGAAATTATTCCGTATATGAAACGGGCTATCCCTTCCTCAACGCCTCGCTCTTTACGCTAAAGTTTGACTTTCTTAAAACTCTATTTTTTTAAAACAATAAAAAACTTTGGCGTAAAGAGCGAGCCGTTGAGGAGGGGACAGCCCCTTTCATATACGGAATAATTTCTATTCGTTTTAAGTTTTAACGTCGTTCCTTACTTTCAGTTAAAAAAACTTGTTTTTTTTTTTATTTAATTACTATCACAGAACTAATTGGAAAGTCTGTGAAGCAATCACATATCCTCTTTCTGATTTTATCTAATTTCAAAAGCATTCTGTACAAACTTTTCATCTAAGCTGCTGATTTCGGGTTTAAAAAGGGAATAGGAATTAAGATCATCCAAACTTCTGGAGATGATAACATGATTAAAAGAATATATTCTATTGAATTCAAAGTTTCATGTAGTAACACTGATGAAAATGTGATTTTGCCCTAAAACCCATTATTTGAAGACGAACAACAAAAAAATCTTAGGAAAAGTGTCGATTTTCATGTATGAATAGATCTGAGATGGGTCTAGGGAGCGAAAAATCTTTTATCTGCATGTTTTTGATTCTTTCAAAGCTTAAAAGTCATATATCTCGAAACAGCTATTTTTCCAGGAATAAACTATAAAATGGTAGGGCCAAATTCATTTCTAAGAAATAAACAAAGTAGTGCAATAACCTTTAACTAGAACAGGTACAGTCATCTTTCTGAAAGTCGCCTCAACCAATTAAGACCTGTTTACGAGTAAACCTATGATAGGTTGATTTTGGCAAGTGAAGCGCAAACTGGCAAGGTCTATTTTCAAAACGAACCGGTGGAAAGATACCACGTCAGATCTTTAAGGTGTCCTGGCGTTTTTTCAACATCCTTGACTCGAATTATCGAGGAAGTTTCCAGTGCCTGCACACACTTTGTGAGGTACTCCACAGTCTTCTTGTGTTCCTTTAGTGCAAACTTTTATAACCTATGCTTTCATAAATGGATATGGGTTATACCCGTTGGCTGCTCTGTCTTTTAGTGTTGTTTGTAGCCCCCACTTTTGGGAGGAAGAGAGAAGCGGAAGCTGTGATTGAAGATGTAAATGCAAAACAGCTTGCCAAACTTATTAATGAAAAAGATTATGTTGCTGTGTACTGGTGTAAGTATCTTTAAATTTAGCTTTGATACAAAATTTTAGAAAATAAACAGAAAAACTATAGACACTTTTAGAAAATTCTGTAGTGTTCAATAAAATTAGAACACTAATTTTTACGCAAATATAGTCTGATATATTTTAGAGCACTCTCAATAAGTTCCAAACTACAATTGTCAATTCAGATTGTTTTCCACTCTGTAACAAACCATTAAAACGTGCCCGAAAAATCAACTTTTTATTGTCTACAATAGTTTTGTCAAATAGATCTGTTTTAAAATAAGGAAGGGTTTTGTTAATTCGAATTGGTAATTAGGGTGGCTTTACTAAATGAGATTTGGTAATTCAATTTCTCCTGAATGAGCAAATAAATTGACGCTAGAAACTGTCGGGTTCTGAGATTTATTTTTTGTACCTATTTTTCATTTCAGCTCCATTGGCCTGTTTAATAATTCCGCACTAATGATAATTAGGTATGTCTTATAATAACCGTCTTGGATGAAACGAATTAAATCCTTGGTCGGAATCGTATTTAAAGTCTCCGCAGATATCTTATAGGAACCCCTCACTTTTGGAGAAGATACATCAGTTGATCACGGTGCCAAAACGTTTGGTACGTACTGCAATCTTCTTCTTCTTCAAATGGGTTAAAGCTTACAGTCTATTACGCTTATAAGTGAAGGGGGTCCTACTTCTGTTAAAAATTTGCTTAAAGGAATTCCAGAAATTATCCCTGGTATGAAAAAAATGTAAATGTTTTTGCTTTTATAACTTTAATAAATCAAACAATATTGACATTTTGATTACTAGATGTCAGTATATGTATATTAAACTGACAATGCCCATTCATTTGTATTTTTTTCAGTAAATTACAAATTATGTTCTGGCCTTGGGAAGGCATAGGGGTTTTGAGCCCAACTTCTGTTAATTTCTGCTCGTTTTGAGTTTGACTCGGTTATTTATTGTAATTTCTGTTCGTTTTGGGTTTCATTTATTTATCGATGCTGATTTGTGGTAGTTTCAGGCTTGGTAGATTATTTGATTTTATTTTTGCTTATTTTTTGTTTAATGGAGTTCTATACTTTTCTTCGAAAAACTTATTTTGTGGAAAAAGTGTTTTAATTAATTTCTGTTCGTTTTATATTGACATAGTCTTTTCAGAGAAAAAGAAAATAATACTTTAAATCTTTTCGTTTTTTTAAGAATTTATAGTTTGGCCTTGAGATATAGTATGCTGGAGAAAAATTTTCAGCAATTTTTAACAACATTTACTCTCTCTAAAATCTGGACACAAATAGTAGTGTTTAATTTAGTTTCATACCTCCACTAGTTGACCTGAAAGGGAAAACTTGATACCATTCGCAAAAAAATCTGTTTAATTTATTTGATAGCTTGGATACACTTACGCTATTTTCACTTGGTTAAATTTTGAGCAGAAGCAGCCCCGAAAGTTTGAACGTAATATCCACAGTCGTTCTTGGGATACTGCTGAGATGCCTTATTGGGAATTAGCATTAACACAGCGTATTCTGATTTAATCTTATGGCAACATTTAGTTTTTAAACATAAAGTGAAATGGCAGGGTGGGCGTGGGAGGGGGATTAGTTTCCCTCCAATTACTTTCGACTATTCAAAAGGACGTCAGCCCTTCCATTTTCAATCGAATGAACCCTTTTCGAAGTTCCTACGGCAACTCCTTCGATACAAAGCGCCTGGTCTAAACAAAAAAAAAAAAAAAAAAAAAAAAAAAAAAAAAAATAATACATTATACCCACATCGATCTTTACTATAAAAATGTCAAGCCTTCCAATCACTTTCGACTATTAAAAAGGGCACTAAGCCTTTTCGCTCATTCGATTTCCAATCGAATGAGCGCTTTTTGAGTTTCTACGACAACACTTCCTATAAACACCTTATATGCCCCCAGGGCATAAATTACAACCCTTACCCTAAGGTCTGTGAGGGTAGTTTTCATCCTCTAAGACCTAATTTCCAGAACTTTCAACTACGTTAAACAAAATGTTTATCTCAAAATTTTGATTGGATGCGTCTGGGAAAATGGTGGGCGTGAGAGGGGCGTTAGTCTTTCTCCAATCACTTTCAACTACTGAAAAAGGCACTAACCCTTTCAATTCCCAATCAAATGAGCCCTTTTGAAGTTACTACGACAACGCTTTCAATAAAACCTTATATGCCCCCAGGGGATAAATTACAACCCTCACCCTGAGGTTTGGGGAGTGGGTTGTCATCCTCAAAGACCTAATTTCCAGAACTTTCTAATATGTTGAACAAAATGGCTATCTGAAAATTTTGATTGGATGTGTTTGGGGAATGGTGGGCGTGACAGGGGGGTTAGTTACCCTCCAATCATTTTCAACTATTAAAAAGGGCACTAGCCCTCTCAATTTATAATTGAATGATTCCCTTTGGAAGTTTTTACGACAACTCTATCATTAAAAACCTTATATGCCCCGAGGGCATAACATACAAACTTTGCCCTGGAGACTCTGGGGGGTTTATCTTCCCTAAATACATAATTTCAAGAACTTTCAACCACGTTGAACAAAATTGACATTTCAATCTCTGAACATTGATTGACATTTATGCCCTGGGGGCATATAAGGTTTTTATTGAAATCTTTGTCGTAGAAGCTTGATATGTTTGGGGGAATGGTGGGCGTGGAAAGGGTGTTGGTTGCCTTCCAGTCACTTTCGACTATTAAAAAGGGCACTAGCCCTTTCAATTTCCAATCGAATGAGCACTTTTTGAAGTTTCTACGACGACGTGTTCTATAAATACCTTATATAACCCCAGGGTATAGCTTACAACCCTTGCCCCGAGGGATGGGGGGGGGAGTGTCCTCCTCAAAAACATAATTTCTGTTTGGAAATCTACAACACTGAACAAAATGACTGTCTAAATATTTTGATTGGATGTTTTTGGGGAAAAGATGGGCGAGAGAGGGGGGCTAGTTGCCCTCAAATCACTTTCGACTATTAAAAAGTTTACTAGACCTTTGAATTTCCAATTGAATAAGCCCTTTTTCAAGTTTCTAAGATTTCAAAAAAAACTTATATACCCCCAGGGCATAACTTATAACCCTTGCCCTGAAGAATGTGGGGGAAGTGTCCTGCTCAAAGGTATAATTTCCTGAACTTTAACTGCGTGGAACGAAATGGCTATCCCAAAATTTTGCTTGGATGTGTTTGGGGAAATGGTGGGCGTGGAAGGGGTGTTAGTTGGCTTCCAAATTACTTTCGACTATTAAAAAGGGCAATAGCCATTTCAATTTCTAATCGAATGAGCCCATTTTGAAGTTTCTACGACAACGCGTTCTATAAAAACTTTATATACCCCCAGGGCATAACTTATAACCCCTGTCGTGAGGGGTTGTCATCCTCAAAGACATAATTTACAGAACTTTAAACTACGTTGAATAAAATGGCTATCTCAAATTTTTTTTGGATGTGTTTGGGGAAAAGGTGGGCGTGAGAGGGGGGTTAGTTGCCCTCAAATCACTTTCGACTATTAAAAAGGCACTAGCCCTTTGAATTTTCGATCGAATGAGCCTTTTTTGAAGTTTCTACGACAGCGCCTTCTATAAAAACCTTATATGCACACAGGGCATAACTTACAAACCTTGCCTTGAAGGCTGTGGGGGAGTGTACTCCTCAAAAAAATAATTTCTATCTGGAAATCAAATACGCTGAACAAAATGGCTATCTGAAAATTTTGATTGGATATATTTGGGAGAATGATGGGCGTGGGGGGGGCTAGTTGCCTTCCAATCACTTTCGAATATTAAAAAGGGCACTAGTCCTTTGAATTTCCAATTGAATGAGCCTTTTTTGAAGTTTCTACGACAATACCTTCTATAAAAACCTTATATGCCCCCAGGGAATAACTTAAAACCCTTGCCCTGACGGCTGTGGGGGAGTTTCCTCCCCAAAAACATAATTTCTATCTGAAAATCAACTACGCTGAACAAAATGGCTATCTCAAAATTTTGATTGGATGTGTTTCATAGTGTGCGTGGAAGGGGTGTTAGTTGCCTTCCAATCACTTTCGACTATTAAAAATGGCACAAACCACTGCATTTTCCAATTGAATGAGCCCTTTTCGAAGTTTCTACGACAAATTCTTCGATATTAAAAGCCCTGCTCTAAAGGAAAAAAATAATAAATGATACATTGTGCCAAAATCGTTCTTACATGCCCTCAGGGCATAACTTAAAACCCTTGCCCCGAGGTTTGTGGAGGAGTGTCCTCCTCAAAAACATATTTTCTATCTGGAAATCAACTACGCTGAACAAAATGGATATCTCAAAATTTTGATTGGATGTGTTTGGGGAAAGATGGGCGTGGGGGGGGCTAGTTGCCCTCCAATCACTTTCGACTATTAAAAAGGGCACTAGCCTTTTGAATTTACAATTGGATTAACCTTTTTTAAAGTTTCTACGACAATGCCTTCTATAAAAACCTCATATGCCCCCAGGGCAAAACTTAAAACCCTTGCCCCGAGGGTTGTGGGGGAATTTACTCCTCAAAAACATATTTTCTATCTAGAAATCGACTACGCTAAACAAAATGGCTATATCAAAATTTTGATTGGATGTGTTTCAGGGAATGATGGGCGTGGGGGGGGGGGCTAGTTGCCCTCCAATCACTTTCAACTATTAAAAAGGGCACTAGCTCTTTGAATTTCCAATCGAATGAGCCTTTTTTGAAGTTTCTACGACAACGGCTTCTATGAAAACCTTATATGCCCCGCCTTTCCCGAGGGTTGTAGGGGAGTGTCCTCCTCAAAAACATAGTTTCTATCTAGAAATCAACTACGCTGAACAAAATGGCTATCTCAAAATTTTGATTGGATATGTTTGGGGGAATGATGGGCGTGGGGGGGGGCTAATTGCCCTCCAATCCCTTTTGACCATTAACAAGGGCACTAGCCCTTTGAATTTCCAATCGAATGAGCCTTTTTTGAAGTTTTTACGACAACGCCTTCTATAAAAACCTCATATGCCCCCTGGGCATAAATTATAACCCTTGCTCCAAGGGTTGTGGGGAATGTCCTCCTCAAAAAGATATTTTCTATTTGGAAATTAACTACGCTGAACAAAATGGCTATCCCAAAATTTTGATTGGATGTGTTTGGGGGAATGATGGACGTGGGGGGGGGGCTAGTTGCCCTCCAATCACTTTCGACTATTAAAAAGGGCACTAGCCACTCCAATTTTCAATCGAATGAGCCCTTTTCGAAGTTTCTGCGACAACTCCTTCGATGCGAAGTGCCCTTGTATGGAGAAGAAAGAAAAAAAAATACATTGTGCTCACATCGTTCTTTACTTAGGCAGCGTTATCGCGCTGCCTATTATTCTAGCTTCTCCCCTACTGAGTGATGCTATAGTAAATAATAAAATAGCTTAGCTTTTTAGTATTTTGAACGAAGGGATAAATTGTCTCCCATCAGAAAAGGAAAAAAATTCGGTTTTAGACCTTACTGACTGAAGTTCTATAGAGAAAAGCTCTAAAAAATTTAAAAATACTTTTAGCTTGTCAAAAAACTTTGGGGTCATTTTTTCCCCTTCGAATATAAACAAATATCAGCAAAGCCTATTTTACAAAAGTCATCCTGGTCCATTCTTTTGTAAGGAGACTGAAACCTATAATGAATCGGAGGTAATCACTTAGCTTCAGCTATCAGAGACCCGTCGTGTAATGTCATACTGCAGTTTCAAGAGCCAAGGGCTACTCATTGGCTGGAGTTATAGACCTGCTTATTATATGGAATAATAGATGGACATCAGTTAGAAAAACCCAGCTTAGCTATTGGGTCAGATGCTAGATTCTTTTCAAACAGTTCGTGGTACCGAACTGTAATTAAGATTAAGGGTCAATAGTAACCAAAACTCTAAAAAAGGGAGTTTTGTGGAACTGTAAGTAAAGAGCGACCCGGTTCAATAGTAACCAAATCTCTAAATGGAATTTTGATAGCAATAAACATATCAAAAGAATCGGATTTTTATGCTGCTTTAAAATATATAAGTCTCATTAAGTTCAGTCTTACCTATTAAAGGTTACAAATAGTGTTTTCATTTGCCATGGAACAGGAGGGGGGCAACTGCCACCTCCAGACCCAAGTTTACCCCCCATACCTCATACATGTAATAACTATTTTAGTTTTTACATTAAAAGAATCAACTTCTTTGTTCTGATTCGCCGACTGATAACTCCTAGTAGGGTAGCTTTAAACTTAATGGCTTTCACATATTTGAAATGACCCTAAAAAGCCAATACTTTTGATAAGTATTTTACTACTAAAAACTCTTTTGTTATAGTTTCAGTTACTATTGGCAACGAATCACTCTTTACTTGTACCTTTTTATCCCGAATTACTTGATCCGGCGCGTTTATTTAGCTATTAATAGGATTCGCTCGAATAGAAAAAAATTGCAGTTAAGTTTCAATCTTAAGTAGATACCGTTCATAAAACAAAAATGTTTTAAATTGTTAAGTGAAGAATTTCTGGTATTTCAGAAACCCTAGATGAGAAAGGTGCTAAAAATAGGACTAAAATATTGTCTCTGGCTCATCCTTCTCTTCTGTGCGCCTTGAAAAGATGACCCGCTACGGCTTGGAGAGAGATGGCCTAGAGTCCCGCAAATTGCTCTTAGAAATGATTCCTATTGCCCTATTTGTAAAATGTCAATATTTATTATTATGTAATCGCTATACTCTACGTCCGTTATATGTGTATATGCAAAGGGGAGATAGAGGGCTGACAGGGTGAAAAGGCCCATAAAGGCTACTGCGTAGGGGAAAAGGCCTTAAACATTATAGAAAATATAGCAGTCTGCCAAAATTTATCAGTGTTTTTATTATCCTTCAAAACAAATACAAGAAAAATTGACAACTCTCTCCTTTAAAATTTAAAAACTTATTACCGTCTTGTTATCCTCAGCTTTTTGTTACTTTTTCTGCCTGACAAAGTTTTAAAAAGTCCTTTGAAAACCGCGCAAAAGTGACTAAAATTTCCTCGATACAATTAAGGTGTAAACAAGCTTCGTATTATGAATTAGATAAATAAAAAAACAAGTTTTTTAAACTGAAAGTAAGGAGCGACATTAAAACTTAAAACGAACAGAAATTATTCCGTATATGAAAGGGGCTGTCCCCTCCTCAACGCCTCGCTCTTTACGCTAAAGTTTTTTATTGTTTTAAAAATAAAGTTGTGAGACAGAGTCAAACTTTAGCGTAAAGAGCGAGGCGTTGAGGAGGGGACAGCCCCTTTCGTATACGGAATAATTTCTGTTCGTTTTAAGTTGTAATGTCGCTCTTACTTTCAATTTAAAAAACTTGTTTTTTTTTATTTAATTTCTGATCGTTTTTTAGTTAATGCAGCTTTTATTTTGGCTAACCGTTATTGAATAAGTCCACTAATTTTGCAGAAAAATTTTACTTTTCTTTTGCTAAATGGATGTCTTTACAAATTAACTTACATAACTAACTTCTATATTCGTATATTTTTCTTCTGGCAAAAAATACAAAGTTGCAGATTTTTGCAGATATGAGCTTGAAACCTATGTAATAGGGTTTTCTGATACGCTGAATCTGAGGGTGCGATTTTCATTAAAATTCTTTCACTTGTAGGGGATGTTTTCCCCTTCTTTAAAAAATCGGGTAAATTTTCTCAGGCTCGTAGCCTTTGATGAGTAATACTAAACTTAATAAAATTTATATATTTAGAATCAGCATTATAAACACATTCTTTTGATACATTTATTGACATCGAAATTCCGTTTTTAAAAGTTTCGATTACTATTGAGCCGTATCGCTTGTTTTTTTATTGTTTTTTTTTTATTACGTATATGTTATTACGTATATGAGGGGGTTCTCCCCTTAGTCAATACCACGCTCTTTACGTTAAAAGTTTAAAAAAATTTGATTCACAAACCCCTGAATCACAAAGGCCGTTTAATTAGAATAGATAGCTCTTTTGAAAGCACTAAAAAAACTGTAGCGTAAAGAGCGAGGTATTGACTTGGGGGAGAACCCCCTCACATACGTTATAATTTCTGTTCGTTTTAAGTTCTAATGTTGCTTCTTACTTTCAGTTGAAAAAACTTGTTCTTTTTTATTTAATTTCTGATCGTTTTTTAAATAATGCTTGGAAATCAGGCGCCCCCTTTATAGAAATGTCCCTTACCCCAAAGAAACATCCTACACGGAAATATTCTCCAGAGTAACCCCCTCCTATAGCCCCCCCCCTCCAGAAAAAAAATCCTTCCTGAAAATGTCTGTATACTTCCCAATAACCAATAAATAATGCTGGCAAGTCCGGCGCCCCCTTCATGGCAATTTCCCTTCCCCCATGAAAACTTCCTTCATGGACATATCCTCCAACATAACCCCTGACCCACCCTTCCCTCCCACTACCAGAAAAAATCCTCCTGAAAACTTCTGTATACTTCCCAATAACCAATACTATATGTTAACATAAGGTAAAGTTCATAACTTTTAGCCCTCCCCCTGGGGACTTCGGGGGATTAAGTCATCCTAAAAGACATATTTATCATATTTTTGACCATGTTGAACAAAATGGCTATCTCAAAATTTTGATCGGGTGACTTTGGGAAAAAATAAGCGTGGGAGGGGGCCTAGTTGCCCTCCATTTTTTTTGGTCACTTAAAAAAGGGCACTAGAACTTTTAATTTCCGTTCGAATTAGCCCTCCCACGATATTCTAGGACCACTGGGTCGATACGATCACCCCTGGGAAAAAAAAGCAAAAAAAACAAAAAACAAATAAACACGCATCCGTGATCTTTCTTCTGGCAAAAAATGCAAAATTCCACATTTTTGTAGATAGGAGCTTGAAACCTCGACAGTAGGGTTCTCTGATGCGCTGAATATGATGGTGTGATTTTCATTAAGGTTCTATAACTTTTAGGGGGTCTTTCCCCCTTTTTTTGAAAATCAGTCAAATTTTCTCAGGCGCGTAACTTTTGATGGGTAGCACTTGATGAAAGTTATATATTTGAAATCAGCATTGAAATCTGATTCTTTTGATGTATCTATTGGTATCAAAAACCCGTTTTCTAGAGTTTCGGTTACCATTGAGCCGGGTCGCTCCTTACTTACAGTTCGTTACCACGAACTGTTTGATACTCTAAGTAGTTGCATCTATATACCGCTCTGGATATATTCAAAATTGTTAGGACTTTACCTAGGATTAATTTTTCACAGAAAACATCCGGCAACCTGAACTTAGAACTGCGATTGGAAGAAATAAGCTTCAAATGAATTTAAGAGCAATGACAAAACTTAGAAGAAGGTAGATAATTCAATTATGAGTGGGGCTACCCACCCCCCTTACCCCACGGTTTTTATCCTAAGTTCTGACTTAGATTAACGCTTCTTCACTTTAAGTTTAAACGTCACCCTTTACTTTCATTTCAAGGAACTGGTTATACAGCATAATAGGAATATTCTAAACATTTCTGGGGCTATATCCCACTCATGAAAGATCTTAAGCCGAACTGGCCAGCCATGTCAAGAAACCAACAGAAAGAAACTCTAATAGCATCTTTTCCCTACGTGGATTAGTTAGCACCAGTTGTATATTTTTTTTTGGTGGTGGTTTCATTGTTTTTAGTTTCATTTTCGTTTTGTATCTTATTCTTCTTCTGTTTCTCTCGTGCTGAAGACGCTTTGTTTTGATACAGGCGAAATATCCGCGTTGTTTCACATTTTTGTCTTTTCTCTCCACTGGCCGCAGTCTCGTTGTTTTTTTTTTTTTATTATTATGATTTTTCACTCTGTTGGTTTTTTATTTTCCACTCATGTGGTATTTCAGCTAAATTCTAACTTTGTTTCTTTTTTTTTTCAAATAAATTGTAACAGAGGAGCTGTCATTTCCTTGTACAAACATATTCTCCTAATGAGTATAAACATATCCTATGTTTATATATCCTCAATAATTAGTGTATATCCATAATTAGTATAAACATATCCTCCTAATAGATGAATTATTTTTTGTTGCCCCCCTCCATATTGGTAGGGTAGAGCTCTAATAAAAAGTTTGGAAATCAGGGACTAAAATCTATTCTTTGAGCTTAAGGAGCCCCCTTCTTATCCCACAAAAATATCTTATAGATGATAATATCTTATAGATGATAGATAGCTTATAGATGATAAAACAGTTTGTGATAACAGGCTGTAAGTAAAGAGTGAATCGTGCTAATAGTCATGGAAACTCTGAAAAAGCCTTAAAAAAGTCTTTTTTTCAAATAAATTCGAATAAAGCAATATTGACTGTAATATGTGAATAAAAAGAATCTAGATTGAATTTTAATTCCAAGTTGTGTGAAAATTATTAGCTTTAAATTTACAATTCAAAGGTGTAAACCCAAGAAAATTTTTCTGAATTTTGAAAAAAGGCAAAAAAGCCCCCAGAAATGGAGGTGAAAAATTACAACATCACATTCAGAACCCTATTACAGAAATTGTACATTACTGTCTAAATGCAATGTTCTGTATTTTTTTTTTAGAAGGATGGGTACAGATATGTGATTATTTGTTTCTTTTATTATTTATTTTTATTCAGAGTGATATAATTGTACCAGTGGTCCCAGAATATTGGAAAAAAGCTTATTAAAATAAAAATTAAAAGCACTAGTCCTTTTTCTAAGTAGTCCCTTTCTTAGTGAAAAATATTTAAAGCATTTTTTCTCTTATGCTAACAACAATAAGAAATCAAAGATTGCTGGAACTCCCCAAATTAAGAATTATAGATTAAACAATCAAATTGCCGTCATTGATTTCTTCCAGTCAAATTAAATACAAAAAACAATTTTTTTCAACTGCAAGTAAGGAGCAATATTGAAACTTAAAACGAACAGATATTATTACGTATATGAAGGGTCTTGTCTCCTCCTCAACACCTAGTTCTTTACGCTAAAATTTTTCAGTACTTTTTAAAAACCTTCTTATTATTTTAATTAAACTTCTCCTACTGCCACCGCAACTACGTGATACTCGTCAAACAGTTCGTGGTAACGAACTGTAAGTAAGGAGCGACCCGACTCAATAGCAATCGAAACTCTAAAAAACGGAATTTTGATACCAATAGATACATAAAAACATTTTTGCATATAGGAGCTTGAAACTTCTAAACTAGGGTTCTCTGATACGCTGAATCTGATGGTGTGATTTCCATTAAAGTTCTGCGATTTTTTGAGGGTGTTTCCCCCTTTTTTCGGAAAAGAATTGGATTTTTATGCTGATTTCAAATTTATAAGTTTTATCAAGTTTAGTCCTATCCATCAAAAGTTACGCGCCTGAGAAAATTTGCCTGATTTCCGAAAAAAGGGAGAAAAAACCCCTCAAAGTCGTAGAACCTTAATGAATCCCACCATCAGATTCAGCATATCAGAAAACCCTACTGTAGAGGTTTAAAGCTCCTATCTGAAAATATGGAATTCTGTATTATTTTTGCTTGAAGTTCAAAGTTCTAGAGCCTTTTTTAAGTAACCAAAAAATTGAGCGCCACTAGGCCTCCTCCCACGCTCATTTTTTTCCCAAAGTCACCCCATCAAAATTTTAAGATAGCCATTTTGTTCACCATGGTCGTAAAATATAATAACTATGTCTTTTAGGATGACTTAATTCCCCAGAGTCCCCAGGGGAAGGGCTGCAAGTTATGAACTTTGCCCAATGTTTACATATAGTATTGGTTATTGGAAAGCATACAGACGTTTTCAGTGGGGATTATTTCTGGTAGTGGAGGGGGGAGGGTCAGGGTTACGTGGGAGGATTTTTCTATGGAGGAAATTTTCTTGGGGGAAAGGGTATTTCTATGCAGGAGGCGTCGGATTTCCCAGCATCAAACAGTTCGTGGTAACGAACTGTAAGTAAGGAGCGACCCGGCTCAATGGTAACCGAAACTCTAAAAACCGGAATTTTGGTACCAATAGATACATCAAAAGAATCAGATTTTAATTTTGATTTCAAATATATAAGTTTCATCAAGTTTAATCTTACCCATCAAAAGTTACGCGCCTGAGAAAATTTGGCTGATTTTTGAAAAAAGGGGGAAAGACCCCCTAAAAGCTATAGAACCTTAATGAAATTCACACCATCATATTCAGCGTATCAGAGAACCCTACTGTAGAGGTTTCAAGCTCTAATCTACAAAAATGTGGAATTTTGCATTTTTTGCCAGAAGAAAGATCACGGGTGCGTGTTTATTTGTTTGTTTGTTTTTTTTTTCCCAGGGGTAATCGTATTGACCCAGTGGTGCTAGAATATCGTAAGAGGGCTCATTGGAACGGAAATTAAAAGTTCTAGTGCCCTTTTTAAGTGACCAAAAAAAATGGAGGGCAACTAGGCCCCCTCCCACGCTCATTTTTTCTCAAAGTCACCCAATTAAAATTTTGAGATAGCCATTTTGTTTAGCATAGTCGAAAATCTAATAAATATGCCTTTTACGATGACTTAAGCCCCCACAGTTCCCAGGGGAAGGGCTGCAAGTTATGAACTTTGCCCATTGCTTGCATATTGTATTGGTTATTGGGAAGTATACAGACATTTTCAGGAAGAATTTTTTTTGGTGGGGGGGAGGGGGGCTGGAGGAGGGGGTTACTCGGGAGAATCTTTCCGTGGAGGATGTTTCTTTGGGGTAAGGGACATTTCTATGAAGGGGGCGCCGGATTTCCAAGCATTATTTAAAAAGCGATCAGAAATTAAATTAAAAAAACAAGTTTTTTCAACTGAAAGTAAGAAGCAACATTAGAACTTAAAATGAACAGAAATTATTACTTATATGAGGGGGTTCTCCCCCAAGTCAATACCTCGCTCTTTACGCTACAGTTCTTTTTTAGTGCTTTCAAAAGAGCTATCTATTCTAATTAAACGGCCTTTGTGATTCAGGGGTGTGTGAATTAAAATTTTTTTTAACTTTTAACGTAAAGAGCGTGGTATTGACTAAGGGGAGAACCCCATCATATACGTAATAACATACGTAATAAAAAAAAACAATAAAAAAAAACAAGCGATACGGCTCAATAGTAAGCGAAACTTTTAAAAACGGAACTTTGATGTCAATAAATGTATCAAAACAATGGGCTTATAATGCTGATTCTAAATATATAAATTTTGTTAAGTTTAGTATTACTCATCAAAGGTTACGAGCCTGAGAAAACTTACCTGATTTTTTAAAGAGGGGGGAAACATCCCCTAAAAGTGAAAAAATTTTAATGAAAATCACTGTCAGATTCAGCGTATCAGAAAACCCTATAACATAGGTTTCAAGCTCATATCTGCAAAAATCTGCAACTTTGTATTTTTTTCCAGAAGAAAAATATACGAATATAGAAGTTCCTTACGTAAGTTAATTTGTAAGTTACGTCATAACCAAATTTAGAGACACCCATTTAGCAAAAGAAAAGTAAAATTTTTATGCAAATTTTGTTTACTTATTCAATGACGGTGAGCCAAAATAAAAGCTGCATTAACTGAAAAACGATCAGAAATTAAATAAAAAAAACAAGTTTTTTAAACTGAAAGTAAGGAGCGACATTAAAACTTAAAACGAACAGAAATTATTCCGTATATGAAAGGGGCTGTCCCCTCCTCAACGCCTCGCTCTTTACGCTAAAGTTTGACTTTGTCTCATAACTTTATTTTTTAAAACAATAAAAAACTTTAGCGTAAAGAGCGAAGCGTTTCGAACAGAAATTATATATAATTGAAAAAGATATATGCATTAAGTTATGCTAAAACTTAAAACATTAAAACTTAAAACGAACAGAAATTATTCCGTATATGAAAGGGGCTGTCCCCTCCTCAACGCCTCGCTCTTTACGCTAAAGTTTTTTATTGTTTTAAAAAATAAAGTTGTGAGACAGAGTCAAACTTTAGCGTAAAGAGCGAGGCGTTGAGGAGGGGACAGCCCCTTTCATATACGGAATAATTTCTGTTCGTTTTAAGTTGTAATGTCGCTCCTTACTTTCAGTTTAAAAAACTTGTTTTTTTTATTTATCAAACAGCTCGTGGTAACGAACTGTAAGTAAGGAGCGACACGGCTCAATGGTAACCGAAACTCTAAAAACCGGAATTTTGGTACCAATAGATGCATCAAAAGAATCAGATTTTCATTTTGATTTCAAATATATAAGTTTCATCAAGTTTAATCTTACCCATCAAAAGTTACGCGCCTGAGAAAATTTGGCTGATTTTTGAAAAAAGGGGGAAAGACCCCCTAAAAGTTATAGAAACTTAATGAAATTCACACCATCATATTCAGCGTATCAGAGAACCCTACTGTCGAGGTTTTAAGCTCCTATCTAGAAAAATGTGGAATTTTGCATTTTTTGCCAGAAGAAAGATCACGGGTGCGTGTTTATTTGTTTGTTTGTTTGTTTTTTTTCCCAGGGGTAATCGTATTGACCCAGTGGTGCTAGAATATCGTAAGAGGGCTCATTGGAACGGAAATTAAAAGTTCTAGTGCCCTTTTTAAGTGACCAAAAAAATGGAGGGCAACTAGGCCCCCTCCCACGCTCATTTTTTCTCAAAGTCACCCAATTAAAATTTTGAGATAGCCATTTTGTTTAGCATAGTCGAAAATCTAATAAATATGCCTTTTACGATGACTTAAGCCCCCACAGTTCCCAGGGGAAGGGCTGCAAGTTATGAACTTTGCCCATTGCTTGCATATTGTATTGGTTATTGGGAAGTATACAGACATTTTCAGGAAGAATTTTTTTTTGGTGGGGGGGAGGGGGGCTGGAGGAGGGGGTTACTCGGGAGAATCTTTCCGTGGAGGATGTTTCTTTGGGGTAAGGGACATTTCTATGAAGGGGGCGCCGGATTTCCAAGCATTATTTAAAAAACGATCAGAAATTAAATTAAAAAAACAAGTTTTTTCAACTGAAAGTAAGAAGCAACATTAGAACTTAAAATGAACAGAAATTATTACTTATATGAGGGGGTTCTCCCCCAAGTCAATACCTCGCTCTTTACACTACAGTTCTTTTTTAGTGCTTTCAAAAGAGCTATCTATTCTAATTAAACGGCCTTTGTGATTCAGGGGTGTGTGAATTAAAATTTTTTTTAACTTTTAACGTAAAGAGCGTGGTATTGACTAAGGGGAGAACCCCATCATATACGTAATAACATACGTAATAAAAAAAAACAATAAAAAAAACAAGCGATACGGCTCAATAGTAAGCGAAACTTTTAAAAACGGAACTTTGATGTCAATAAATGTATCAAAACAATGGGCTTATAATGCTGATTCTAAATATATAAATTTTGTTAAGTTTAGTATTACTCATCAAAGGTTACGAGCCTGAGAAAACTTACCTGATTTTTTAAAGAGGGGGGAAACATCCCCTAAAAGTGAAAAAATTTTAATGAAAATCACTGTCAGATTCAGCGTATCAGAAAACCCTATAACATAGGTTTCAAGTTCATATCTGCAAAAATCTGCAACTTTGTATTTTTTTCCAGAAGAAAAATATACGAATATAGAAGTTCCTTACGTAAGTTAATTTGTAAGTTACGTCATAACCAAATTTAGAGACACCCATTTAGCAAAAGAAAAGTAAAATTTTTATGCAAATTTTGTTTACTTATTCAATGACGGTGAGCCAAAATAAAAGCTGCATTAACTGAAAAACGATCAGAAATTAAATAAAAAAAACAAGTTTTTTAAACTGAAAGTAAGGAGCGACATTAAAACTTAAAACGAACAGAAATTATTCCGTATATGAAAGGGGCTGTCCCCTCCTCAACGCCTCGCTCTTTACGCTAAAGTTTGACTTTGTCTCATAACTTTATTTTTTAAAACAATAAAAAACTTTAGCGTAAAGAGCGAAGCGTTTCGAACAGAAATTATATATAATTGAAAAAGATATATGCATTAAGTTATGCTAAAACTTAAAACATTAAAACTTAAAACGAACAGAAATTATTCCGTATATGAAAGGGGCTGTCCCCTCCTCAACGCCTCGCTCTTTACGCTAAAGTTTTTTATTGTTTTAAAAAATAAAGTTTTGAGACAGAGTCAAACTTTAGCGTAAAGAGCGAGGCGTTGAGGAGGGGACAGCCCCTTTCATATACGGAATAATTTCTGTTCGTTTTAAGTTTTAATGTCGCTCCTTACTTTCAGTTTAAAAAACTTGTTTTTTTTATTTAATTATTTAAAAAAACGATCAGAAATTAAATAACAAAACAAGTTCATCTAATGAAAGTGAGGAGCAACATCAAAACTTAAAACAAACAGAAATTATTACGTAATTATTACGTGTATTTTTAATGGATTGAAACAAAATTCGAACTTTAACGTAAAGAGCGAGGTATTGACTAGAGAGGAGCCTCTAATATATGTATTAAAAATATATGAATATAGAAGTTCGTTACGTAAGTTAATTCGTGAGTTACGTACATTTATTAGTAATAAAATCGTTCGTAGGTAAAATTAAACAACCTTGGAGAAAACCATTTAACCAAAAAAACTAAAAATTAGTATGAAAACTTCGCTTTAATTATTCATATACAGTGAGCCAAAATCAAAACCTGTATTAATTCAAAAAGGTTCTGAAATTAAGTAAAAAAAAAAGTTTTTTTAAACTGAAAGTAAGGAGCGACATTAAATCTTAAAACGACCAGAAATTATTCCGTATATGAAAGGACTGTCCCCTCCTCAACGCATCGCTCTTTACGCTAAAGTTTAAATCTTTCTCATTTCTCTATTTTTTTTAAACAATAAAAAACTACTAAAGCGAGGCGTTGAGAAGGGGACAGCCCCTTTCATATACGAAAACATTTCTGTTCGTTTTAATATTTAATGTCGCTCCTTACTTTCAGTTAGAAAAAAACTTGTTTTTTTTACTTATACTATTAAGACTAAGTCTGTGAAGGTAAAATTTTAGAGAATATTGATGTTAAATTTGAACTGGAGAAAGACATTCAGATTGTCTTTTTATTCAGAATATTCAGAGAATATTCAGATTGTCAAATGATTTTATCTTAAGAATCCATCTGTTTATTAAGTTGTAACTCTCAGAGAATGCTTAAAGGGGAAAATCAGTTGACCAAAGGACAATATGTGCACACTACAGCTAATACTACTAACAATGCTACATTTACTATTTCTACTACTACGATTATTATTATTACTACTACTATTATTATTGCTCCAACTACTACTTCTATTGCAGTTGCTTGTAAAGCTAAGAGCATTAAGATGAAAATTTCAAGAAATATATGAATATAAGGAATATATGAATGCCATTGCAATGGCTAATTGTATTAGCCTAAGTTAAGCAATAATACTACTATACTGTGACAACTATTAAAACTATGCATAAGCGTATGGAGGTAAAATTTTCAGAGAATTCTTAGGGAGGAAGGTAAACTAAATCACAAAACGCCGTCCGTATGCAGGAGGTCCAAAGAGTATATCAGCAATATCTTAGGAACAGTTTTGTGTGTGAAGTTAAGACTTACAAGGCTTGTCGTGGGGGATGTTGAACAAACCAAAAGACAATATTTGCATCATAATATTAATGCTTCTACTGCTACAACTACTATTACTACTGCAATTATTTTTACTGCTACTACTGCTATTGCTACTACTATAACTGTTGGTGCTACTACTACCGCTACTAAAGCTAAAGGTATTAAGACAATTATTTTGGGCAATATTGAAACTTGATTGAACTAAATCCGAAAACACTATGCCCACAGAAGTTGTCGTATCAGCAATATTTTAATAATGGTTGATGGTGTTAAGCTGAAACTTTAACCGTGTGGTGAAGGGGATGCTGAAGAAAACCAAAGGTGCTATGTGTATACTGCTACTAATGCTACTACTGTTATTAAAACTATTGCTACTACATAAGCTAAAAGTATTAAGGTTATGCTTTCAAGGAACATTTTGGCGGATGTTGAAATAAATCAAAACGAACTAGGATTATTTAGATTGGAAAAAAAGTGACAAAGTAATGTCTCAATTACCGCTTACATTACTAAGCTAGACCTTACAGGGTAAGTTGCGGTGCATTTTGAACTAGCCAGAAGATACTATATGTATACTTTTAATACTATTCATGTGGTTACTGTAAATAATGAAACTAATGGCGTTAAGTTGAAACTCTTAGGGAACATTTAGGGGGAGTTTCAATTAAACGAAAAAACTATATGCATGCATGTGTTAAAAAGACATATAAGCAACATCATATGCAGCGCTCCTCTATTATAGCTAATAATATCACTAAAATTTTAAAGGGGTTAATTTGATTGGAAATTAAAAGTTCTAGTGCCCTTTTTAAGAGTCAAAAGTTATTGGAGGGCAATAATTTTCCAAACACTTCGGATCAAAATTTTAGACAGCTATTTTTTTTTACCATAGCTGAACAGTCCAGTAATTATTTCTCTTTGGTTAATGGGTAGGTCAACTCCCCATAGTTATGCAATTTTCTCATTATGCTTAAAAAAATAAATTCAAGAGACACTGCGTGTATGCTGGTTGCCAATAAGACATCTCAGCTAGACCCCGGCGCCACGCCACCGGCGCGCCGCCGAAAATCTTTCCGTGCCACCGCCGGTGAGATTTGGGCTGCGCGCCACCGGCGCGATCATTGCTGACCACAAAAATTTATGTTTTGATCATTCTTTCTCAAAACCCAGGTTTACTTTACAACAGATTTGGGCCTATTCATGAGTTAGAAACTTCACGAGTCACTCCCTGTTATCCACAATTATCTTCCAAACCTAATATTATGTATTTTCTGTTTTTATCATTATTTGTAAGGCTTAGAGTATTAAGGTGATAAGGGGCATCAAAAAGGTGTCAAAAGTGCACATCAACAATAATTTTAGAACGCTTAACGTGTCCTGGTAAAAATTCTAGGCAATCTTGAAAGCGATGTTCAAGTGACCAAAGGCAATATGCACATGCTACTACCACTATCAATAGTGATGCTACTACTGTTACTACTACTACTACTACTACTTATACAACACTAACACTCTGACTACTTCTACCCCCATCGATACTGCTGTGATAATAGTACTATTAAGGCAAAGTCTATGAAGGTAAAATTTGAGAGGATATTGATGGCAAATTCGATCTAACAATAGACACTATGTACATTTAAATTGTAGAAATAGCGATTTTAAGAATTGGTTTTTGTATTAAGTTGGAACTCTCAGAGAACGCATGAAGGGGAAGATCAATTGACCAAAAGGCATGTAGGTTACACCCTGACACTAATGCTACTACCACTGCAACATTTACTAATTCTATTACTATTACTATTACTCCGACTACTACTTCTATTGCAACTACTTGTAAGGTTAAGAGCCTTGAGATTAAAAGTTCAAGAAGAATCTGAATATACAGGTTATCAAAAGGGCACATCGACAGTATCATAGCGATAGCTAACTGTATTAAGTTGAGCAATAATACTACTGCTGTGACCAGTATTACAACTATTTACTATACCTAAGGGTATGAAGGTAAAATTTTCAGAGAATATTTATGAAAATTTCTGTTGTACGGATGACAACCTTTCATCCTTATGCAGGCTGTCAAAAGGGGAAATCAGCAATATCTTATGAACAGTTTCGTGTGTGAAATTAAAACTTACAAAAGCTTGTTGTGGTGGATGTTGAACTAACCAAAAGACAATATTTGCATCATAATATTTACTACTTCTACTCCTACAACTTCTACAACTGCTACTATTATTATTACTGCTACGAAAGCTAAGACTACTACTATTAACTCTTCTCCTACTGCTGCTACTGCTACTACTATAACTAATGGTGCTACTACGACTGCTAATAAACCTAAAGATATTAAAGCAAAAATTTTGGCCAATGGTATAACTGTATTGAAATAAATCGAAACACACTATGCCCACATAAATTGTGAAGAGGACGTATCATCAGGACCGTCTGATGGTGTTAAGTTGAAAATTTCATCGCGTGTTGAAGATGTTGAAAAAAAACAAAGGTGCTATTCGCATACTGCTGCTAATGCTACTGCTGCTACTACAATTATTACTACTACTACTACTAACAACTCACCGCAGCACCGAGCCGCCTGAGGCCAACACAGCTACGCACGATCCTCCTCCACCCCAATCTATTCAAAGCCTCCCTTTTTACACCCGCCCACGAAGTTCCCATTTCCTTTAAATCTTTCTTTATGGCGTCCTCCCACCCCAGACGGGGACGACCTGCTGTCCGTTTAGCCCTAGATGGTTGGCCGAAAAGAACAACCTTCGGCAATCTGTCATCCTTCATCCGCACAACGTGCCCTAACCACCTCAACCTTTCTTTCATTATAGCCCTAGAGAGCGGTATTGAACGACATTTTTCGTATAGCCTATTGTTTGAAATACGGTCAGTCAGCCGGGTACCCAGAACAATCCTTAAGCAATTTCTCTGGAAAACATCTAGCAAATCTTCATCCGCTTTTCGGAGCGTCCATGCTTCAGAGCCATATTTGACCACTGTCATCACTGTAGCTTCTAATATTCTAATCTTGGTTTGCAGACTTATCTTCCTATTCTTCCAGACTTTTTTTAACTGTGAAAAAACACCCTGAGCCTTGGCTATTCTATTTTTAACATCTTCACTGCTCCCACCATCTTTACTAATAATACTACCAAGGTAAGTGAAGCTGCCCACCTGATCAATCTTTTCATTACCCAACGTCACCTTTTCATCTTCACTTATTCCTAGCCTTAGTGACTTAGCCTTCCTAACATTAATTTTCAAACCAATTCTAGCACCCTGAACTCGCAAAACCTCAAAAACTTCATTCATTTTGCTCACACTTTCATCTAGGATGCTTAAATCATGAGCATAATCCAAGTCCAGGAGACTTTTTCCTCCCCATTTGATTCCGTGGTCTCCCATTGCCTTTCCTGTGCTCCTTAAAACAAAGTCCATCAAAATAATCCATATAAAGGGGGATAGAACACATCCCTGCTTAACTCCTGATTTAATACAAAACCAGCTGCTAACCTCATTTCCTACCTTAACCGCAGCAGTGTTATTCTCGTACATAGCACTAATCACTTTAATGTATTTGTCTGGTATACCATACAAGGATAAAACCTTTACTAAAGCTCTTCTATCAACAGAATCGAACGCTTGCTCGTAATCTATAAAACTGAGGACCAAAGGTGTTTGAAAATTCAGGCACTTCTCAATTATTAGCCTAAGAGTGAAAATTTGGTCGACACATCCTCTACCTTTTCTAAAACCGCACTGCTCTTCTCTTAAAACTTTGTCGAAGGCATCTCTAGTAGAGTAGTACCTACCATTTCTATCGCGCCACTAGGAATCTCCATGTTATTCTATCGCATCTCTACATCTTTTCAAAGAGATTCAGAACTCCCTCACATGGCATTATACTTCTGGTCCTTTATGTTCCATCCTGTACTATTCTGGGTTATTGACTTACCAAGGCCAACCAGACAGGTTTCTGGTGGGTATAGTCTGGTTTGGTGGGTATAGTCTGGTTTGGTGGGTATAATCTGGTTTGGTGGGTATAGTCTGGTTTGGTGTAGAGATTGTCAAATTGCGTATTTAGGAATTGTTTTGATTGACATTTTTGCAAAAAGGGATAAGGAATTCGCAAATTGGACACCATGAACGATATTAAATTAATGTTTTGAATAATAGGAGTGTGAATGATTCTAATTAGTGATTGGATTGTATGAAGATGGAGAAAAAAACGATTAAACTGATTAGAAGTTAAGGCAACCCGGAAGGGGTTGTTAACTCAGATAATTTGTTATAAATTTGAAACAACATCAGTCTATGAAAATGGCTAGCGACGATAGAATGACATTGTGAGTTGACCTAGCTTTACCTCTCCGATGTGGTCTGTATAATACACAAGTGATGTTTGAACAGTGTTGTCAATTTAAAATAGGGTCTAACGTTTTAGTATACTAAAAAGTTAATACTAAGAGAGATGTAGATGGTAAGAAAAGAGTTTTAATAACGAAATTCAGAACAAACCTTAGAAATCCCTGCAAATCAAGTAGTAAGGTGTATGTGAGTACGAACCATCAAGGATCATAAGCACCAACGACCCTAACCAGCAGAGACATCAACCCCTCAAAGGTCCCTTATCCCCAAACTCGAAGGGTGCCCCCTCCCTCCAACTTTTTGCCCCCCCCCCCTTTTTTTAACATGATATATTTTTTTCAACTTTTTTTTTACATGTCTTCGAATCAGATGAAACAAACTTAAATTCAGTAGTGTTTTGTCGTGGTATACCTTGTCACAGTTACATTCTCTTAATTTTTCAAAGTTCATTTTGAATTTCTTTCATTGAAATGCAAGAGTTGGAATATTTCAGTAGTGTCTTGTTATGCTTTACCTTGTCACTGTCTTGTTGTGCTTTACCTTGTCACAGTTACATTCTCTTGATTTTTCAAAGTTCATTTTGGATTTCTTTCGTTGAAATGCAAGAGTTGGAATATTTCAGTAGTGTTTTGTTGTGCTTTACCTTGTCACAGTTACATTCTCTTGATTTTTCAAAGTTCATTTTGGATTTCTTTTGTTGAAATGCAAGAGTTGGAATATTTCAGTAATGTTTTGTTGTGCTTTACCTTGTCATAGTTACATTCTCTTGATTTTCAAGGTTCATTTTGAATTTATTTCGTGAAATGCAAGAGTTGGAATATTTCAGTAGTATTTTGTCGTGGTTTACCATGTCACAGTTACATTCTCTTGATTTTTCAAAGTTCATTTTGAATTTCTTTCGTGAAATGCAAGACTTGGAATATTTCAGTAGTGTTTTGTCGTGGTTTACCTTGTCACAGTTACATTCTCTTGATTTTTTCAAAGTTCATTTTGAATTTCTTTCGTGAAATGCAAGAGTTGGAATATTTCAGTAGTGTCTTGTTGTGCTTTACCTTGTCACAGTTACATTCTCTTGATTTTTCAAAGTTCATTTTGGATTTCTTTCCTCGAAATGCAAGAGTTGGAATATTTCAGTGGTCTTTTGTCGTGGTTTACCTTGTCACAGTTACATTCTCTTGATTTTTCAAAGTTCATTTTTGGATTTCTTTCGTTGAAATGCAAGAGTTGGAATATTTCAGTAGTGTTTTGTTATGGTTTAGCTTGTCACAGTTACATTCGCTTGATTTTTCAAATTTCATTTTGGATATCTTTCCTTGAAATGCAAGAGTTGGAATACCATTTTTCGTTAAGTGTCAGAGCGAATAAATTCATTATCAACATCCTTTGTCAGATACATCAAATAAAATTGACAAAATCTAAATTTCAGAATGAATAAATGCATTATCAACATCCTTTGACGGATATGTCAGATAAAATTGACAAAATCTAAGTATCGCAGTGAATATTTTTTTTTTATCAACATCCTTTATCGGATATGTCGGATAAAATTGACAAAATCTAAGTATCAGAGTGACTAAATTCTATATCAACATCCTTTTTTCTCGGAAACATAGGATAAAATTGACAGAGTCCAAGTGTCAGAGTGAATAAATTTTTTTTATCAACATCCTCTTCTCGGATACATAGGATAAAATTGACAAAATCTGAATTTCAGAATGAATAAATTCATTATCAACATCCTATGTCGGATATGTCGGATAAAATTGCCAAAATCTAAATTTCAGAATGAATAAATGCTATAACAATATCCTTTATCGGATATGTCGGATAAAATCGACAAAATATAAGTATCAGAGTGACTAAATTCTATATCAACATCCTTTTTTCTCGGAAACATAGGATAAAATTGACAGAATCTAAGTGCCAGAGTGAATTTTTTTTTTCATCATCATTTGTCAGATACATCAAATAAAATTGACAAAATCTAAATTTCAAAATAAATAAATGCTTTAACAACATCCTTTATCAGATATGTCGGATAAAATTGACAAAATCTAAGTATCAGAGTGAATATTTTTTTTTATTAACATCCTTTGGCAAATACATCGGATAAAATTGACAAAATGTACGCATCAGAGTGACTAAATTCTATATCAACATCCTTTTCTCGGATACATAGGACAAAATTGACAAATTCTAAGTGTTAGAGTGAAAAAATATTTTTTTATCAACATCCTTTGGCAGAAACATCGGATAAAATTGGCAAAATCTAAATTTCAGAATCAATAAATTCATTATCAACATCCTTTTGTCGGATATGTTGGATAAAATTGACAAAATATAAGTGTCAGAGTGAATTTTTTTTATCAACATCATTTGTCAGATACATCAAATAAAATTGACAAAATCTAAATTTCAGAATAAATAAATGCTTTAACAACATCCTTTATCGGATATGTCGGATAAAATTGACATAATCTAAGTATGAAAATTATGGAAAATAAAATTATCTAGTTCAAATGTGAAACTTAAGTCCAGTTTTGGATACTCATAATGAAGAGGACTGATGGTTCTAATTCAATATTTTTTTCATAAAAACAAACTATTTTTTTAAAACTTCGAAATTATTCAACTTTATTTATTTTTTTATTTTTTTTTGTACGTATCTTAAAATGACAAAATATGCTTACGGCTCTAAAAATTATGCTCTATGATTGGTCAGAGACACGATGTGGCTTTCCCACTGGTATTCTATGTCCGATTATCGACACTACCTAGTCTATTGTATATATTAAATCAGTATTTCTTACGCAGTGGAACGATAAACACATAAGTCATATCTAAAAAAAAAGTGAAGATGGAGCATTTTAATAAAGTGTGTTCACATAACAAGGTTATTGTGGCATTGAATGCCGACAAGGAGAAGTATTTGAACTATGAAACAAGTACAAGTGGTAGCACTATCGGAAATGTATGTATGCATTGTCATGACAGTAAGGATTTAAATTTCTTTGGAATACCGAAAAAAATCAACTCTTATGTTGGTGGTTATGCGAGATTGAGATCTCCAGAGATGATTGTACTCAAAGAGAATGCCAACATAAAAATAATCGTTGATGATAGAGGACAACTCCTTGCTACTGTTGCAGGTAACACATTACCTACTGATACATCTAATCGTCAGCTTTCGGGTATTAGCATTCAACGGAAGGTCAATAAAAGAAAGGCCTACTCTTCTACTAATATCGTAAACCATATCTTGTCTACGTGCCGAAACTGTTACCTGTGTAAAAATAATGTGATAATAGACAGTGAAATTTCCAGAAAAATAAAAAGGGCATTGTCAGAAAATATCACTATGGAATATAAACATGAATCGATGAAAAAAAAAGCACCAGCAAACGTTACTGCCATTGATCAAACAGTCAATGAACCAAATAATACCAAAGACGAAAAGCATATTAAACCTGTTGATGAGACACCAGTAAAAATTGTGTATGACTCAAAATGGAATAATGATTATGCTACTGATTACGAACTAAGAGAAGACAATAGCCACAATATCAAGAGAGAACATGGTGAACTATTTTATGGAACAGATTCAAAATGTCCAAAGTTAATCATTGATATTAATAATGTATCATAATATATTTTTGTATTAATATTCTACATAGCATTATTTCATTAAAAATATTACATTGTTATGTGTTCATTATTTTTAGAGTAAGTTAAGCTAGCATATCAAACGGTTAGAATCTCTATTAAAACATCGGAGATGTAAGAAAAGGAATTTGCATACATCTATTGTCAGACACATGGGATAACATTGACAAAATCTAGGTATCAGAATGAATAAATTCTTTATCAACATCCATTGTTGGATATGTCATTATGTCATTATGAAAAAATTGTAAGTAAGTAAGTAAGTAAGTAACAAACTCTTTCTTGAATTCACCTCTTGGATACACAATACAGAAATTTTATTCAGGAAATTATGAAAAAAAAATTGAAATTTCAGAATGAATAAATGCTTTAACAACATACTTTATCGGATATATCGGATAAAATTGACAAAATCTAAGTATCAGAGTGACTAAATTCTATATCAGCATCTTTTTCTCGGATACATATGATAAAATATCGGATAAAATTGACAAAATCTAAGTATCAGATTGATTAAATTCTATATCAACATCCATTTCTCAGGTACATGGGATAACATTGACAAAATCTAGGTATCAGAATAAATAAATTCTTTATCCACATAAATTGTTGGATATGTCATTATGAAAAAATTGTAAGTAAGTAAGTAAGTAAGTAAGTAAGTAAGTAAGTAAGTAACAAACTCTTTCTTGAATTCACCTCTTGGATACAAATTACAGAAATTTAATTCCGGAAATTATGAAAAAAAAATTTCACAAATTCTTTATTAACATTCATTATCGATTGAAGTCGCTTCCTAGACAGACAATACAGCAATTTCACAATATCTAAGTATAAGAGTGATTAAATTCTATATCAACATCCATTTCTCGGATAAATAGGAAAAAGTTAACACAATCTAAGTGTTAGAGTGAATAAATTTTATTTATCATCATCTTTTGTCAGATACATCAGATAAAATTGACAGAATCTAAGTGTCAGAGTGAACAATTTTTTTTATCAACATCCTTTGTCAGATAAATCAAATAAAATTGACATAATCTAAATTTCAGAATGAATAAATGCTTTAACAACATCCTCTATCGGATATGTCGGATAAAATTGACAAAATCTAAGTATCAGAGTGACTAAATTCTATATCAGCATCCTTTTCTAGGATACATAGGATAAAATATCGGATAAAATTGACAAAATCTAAGTATCAGATTTATTTTTTATCAACATCTTTTATCAGTTACAACAATTATAATTAACAAAATCTAAATATCAGAGTGAATAAATGCTTTTTCAGCATTGTTAATTATAATTGTTGTAACTGATAAAAGATGTTGATAAAAAATCAATATGATACTTAGATTTTGTCAATTTTATCCGATATTTTATCCTATGTATCCGAGAAAAGGATGCTGATATAGAATTTACTCACTCTGATACTTAGATTTTGTCAATTTTATCCTACATATCCGATAAAGGATGTTGTTAAAGCATTTATTCATTCTGAAATTTAGATTATGTCAATTTTACTTGATCTATCTGACAAAGGATGTTGATAAAAAATATTCACTCCCTCGTTTAAATTAACCTTAAAAATGAAATAAAGCTATGTCGACTTTGCATATTTTATTCAACATATCCGACAAAGGATGCTGAAAAAGCATTTATTCACTCTGATATTTAGATTTTTTTAATTATAATTGTTGTAACTGATAAAATATGTTGATAAAAAATCAATCTGATACTTAGATTTTGTCAATTTTATCCGATATTTTATCCTATTTATCCTTGAAAAGGATGCTGATATAGAATTTAGTCACTCTGATACTTAGATTTTGTCAATTTTATCCGACATATCCGATAGAAGATGTTGTTAAAGCATTTATTCATTCTGAAATTTAGATTATGTCAATTTTATTTGATGTATCTGACAAAGGATGTTGATAAAAAAAAAATATTCACTCTGACACTTAGATTCTGTTAATTTTATCTGATGTATCTGACAAAAGATGATGATAAATAAAATTTATTCACTCTAACACTTAGATTTTGTTAACTTTTTCCTATTTATCCGAGAAATGGATGTTGATATAGATTTTAATCACTCTTATACTTAGATTTTGTGAAATTGCTGTATTGTCTGTCTAGGAAGCGACTTCAATCGATAATGTTAATAAAGAATTTGTTCAATTTTTTTGTCATAATTTCCGGAATTAATTTTCTGTATTTTGTATCCAAGAGGTGAATTCAAGAAAGAGTTTGTTACTGACTTACTTACTTACTTACTTACTTACAATTTTTTCATAATGACATATCCAACAATGGATGTTGATAAAGAATTTATTTATTCTGATACCTAGATTTTGTCAATGTTATCCCATGTACCTGAGAAATGGATGTTGATATAGAATTTAATCAATCTGATACTTAGATTTTGTCAATTTTATCCGATATTTTATCCTATGTATCCAAGAAAAAGATGCTAATATAGAATTTAGTCACTCTGACACTTAGATTTTGTCAATTTTATCCTATATATCCGATAAAAGATGTTGTTAAAGCATTTATTCATTCTGAAATTTATATTTTGTCAATTTTATTTGATGTATCTGACAAAGGATGTTGATAAAAAAAATATTCACTCTGACACTTAGATTCTGTCAATTTTATTCGATGTATCTGACAAAAGATGTTGATAAGTAAAATTTATTCACTCTAACACTTAGATTTTGTCGGCTTTTTCCTATGTATCCAAGAAATGGATGTTGATATAGAATTTAATCACTTTTATACTTAGATTTTGTGAAATTGCTGTGTTGTCTGTCTAGGAAGCGACTTCAATCGATAATGAATGTTAATAAAGAATTTTTTCAATTTTTTTTCATAATTTCCTGAATAAAATTTCTGTATTGTGTATCAAAGAGGTGAATTCAAGAAAGAGTTTGTTACTTACTTACTTACTTACTTACTTACTTACTTACAATTTTTTCATAATGTCATAATGACATATCCAACAATGGATGTTGATAAAGAATTTATTCATTCTGATACCTAGATTTTGTCAATGTTATCCCATGTGTCTGACAATAGATGTATGCAAATTCCTTTTCTTACATCTACAATGTTTTAATAGAGATTCTAAACGTTTGATATGCTAGCTTAGCTTACTCTAAAAATAATGAACACATAACAATGTAATATTTTTAATGAAATAATGCTATGTAGAATATTAATACAAAAATATATTATGATACATTATTAATATCAATGATTAACTTTGGAATTTTTTAATTTGTTCAATAAAATAGTTCACCATGTTCTCTCTTGATATTGTAGCTATTGTCTTCTCTTAGTTCGTAATCAGTAGAATAATCATTATTCCATTTTGAGTCATACACAATTTTTACTGGTGTCTCATCAACAGGTTCAATATGCTTTTCGTCTTTGGTATTGTTTGGTTCATTGACTGTTTGATCAATGGCAGTAACGTTTGCTGGTGCTTTGTTTTTCATCGATTCATGTTTATATTCCATAGTGATATTTTCTGAAAATGCACTTTTTATTTTTCTGGCAATTTCACTGTCTATTATCACATTATTTTTACACAGGTAACAGTTTCGGCAAGTAGACAAGATATGGTTTACGATATTAGTAGAAGAGTAGGCCTTTCTTTTATTGACCTTCCGTTGAATGCTAATACCCGAAAGCTGACGATTGGATGTATCAGTAGGTAATTTGTTACCTGCAACAGTAGCAAGGAGTTGTCCTCTATCATCAACGATTATTTTTATGTTGGCATTCTCTTTGAGTAGAATCATCTCTTGAGATCTCAATCTCGCATAACCACCAACATAAGAGTTGAATTTTTTCGGTATTCCAAAGAAATTTAATTCCTTACTGTCATGACAATGCATGCATACACTTCCAATAGTGCTACCACTTGTACTTGTTTCATAGTTCAAATACTTCTCCTTGTCGGCATTCAATGCTACAATAACCTTGTTATGTGAACACACTTTATTAAAATGCTCCATCTTCACTTTTTTTAAGATATGACTTATGTGTTTATCGTTCCACTGCGTAAAAAATACTGATTTAATACATGCAATAGACTAGGTAGTATCGATAATCGGACATAGAATACTAGTGGGAAAGCCAAATCGTGTCTCTGACCAATCATAGAGCATAATTGTTAGAGCAGTAAGCATATTTTGTCATTTTAAGATACGTACAAAAAAATAAAAAAATAAATAAAGTTGAATAATTTCGAAGTTTTAAAAAAATAGTTTGTTTTTATGAAAAAATATTGAATTAGAACCTTCAGTCCTCTTCATTATGAGTATCCAAAACTGGACTTAAGTTTCACATTTGAACTAGATAATTGTATTTTCCATAATTTTCATACTTAGATTATGTCAATTTTATCCGACATATCCGATAAAGGATATTGTTAAAGCATTTATTTATTCTGAAATTTAGATTTTGTCAATTTTATTTGATGTATCTGACAAATGATGTTGATAAAAAAAAATTTATTCACTCTGACACTTATATTTTGTCAATTTTATCCAACGTATCCGACAAAAGGATGTTGATAATGAATTTATTCGTTCTGAAATTTAGATTTTGTCAATTTTATCCGATGTGTCTGCCAAAAGATGTTGATAAAAAAAAAATTATTCACTCTAACACTTAGAATTTGTCAATTTTGTTCTATGTATCCGAGAAAAGGATGTTGATATAGAATTTAGTCACTCTGATACTTAGATTTTGTCAATTTTATCCGATGTATTTGCCAAGGGATGTTAATAAAAAAAAAATATTCACTCTGATACTTAGATTTTGTCAATTTTTTCCGAAATATCTGATAAAGGATGTTGTTAAAGCATTTATTTATTCTGAAATTTAGATTTTGTCAATTTTATTTGATGTATCTGACAAATGATGTTGATAAAAAAAATTCACTCTGGCACTTAGATTCGGTCAATTTTATTCTATGTATCCGAGAAAAGGATGTTGATATAGAATTTAGTCACTCTGATACTTAGATTTTGTCAATTTTATCCGACATATCCGATAAAGGATATTGTTATAGCATTTATTCATTCTGAAATTTAGATTTTGGCAATTTTATCCGACATATCCGACATAGGATGTTGATAATGAATTTATTCATTCTGAAATTTAGATTTTGTTAATTTTATCCTATATATCCGATAAAGGATGTTGATAAAAAAAAATATTCACTCCGATACTTAGATTTTGTCAATTTTATCTGACATATTCGTCAAAGGATGTTGATAATGAATTTATTCATTCTGAAATTTAGATTTTGTCAATTTTATTTGATGTATCTGACAAAGGATGTTGATAATGAATTTATTCACTCTGACACTTAACGAAAAATGGTATTCCAACTCTTGCCTTTCAAGGAAAGAAATCCAAAATGAACTTTGAAAAATCAAGCGAATGTAACTGTGACAAGGTAAACCATAACAAAACACTACTGAAATATTCTAACTCTTGCATTTCAACGAAAGAAATCCAAAAATGAACTTTGAAAAATCAAGAGAATGTAACTGTGACAAGGTAAACCACGACAAAACACTATTGAAATATTCCAACTCTTGCATTTCGAGGAAAGAAATCCAAAATGAACTTTGAAAAATCAAGAGAATGTAACTGTGACAAGGTAAAGCACAACAAGACACTACTGAAATATTCCAACTCTTGCATTTCACGAAAGAAATTCAAAATGAACTTTGAAAAAATCAAGAGAATGTAACTGTGACAAGGTAAACCACGACAAAACACTACTGAAATATTCCAACTCTTGCATTTCACGAAAGAAATTCAAAATGAACTTTGAAAAATGAAGAGAATGTAACTGTGACAAGGTAAAGCCCGACAAAACACTACTGAAATATTCTAACTCTTGCATTTCACGAAATAATTTCAAAATGAACTTTGAAAAATCAAGAGAATGTAACTGTGACAAGGTAAAGCACAACAAAACACTACTGAAATATCCCAACTCCTGCATTTCAACAAAAGAAATCCAAAATGAACTTTGAAAAATCAAGAGAATGTAACTGTGACAAGGTAAACCACGACAAAACACTACAGAAATATTCCAACTCTTGCATTTCACGAAAAAAATTCAAAATGAACTTTGGAAAATCAAGAGAATGTAACTGTGACATGGTAAACCACGACAAAACACTACTGAAATATTCCAACTCTTGCATTTCACGAAAGAAATTCAAAATGAACTTTGAAAATCAAGAGAATGTAACTGTGACAAGGTAAAGCACAACAAAACATTACTGAAATATTCCAACTCTTGCATTTCAACAAAAGAAATCCAAAATGAACTTTGAAAAATCAAGAGAATGTAACTGTGACAAGGTAAAGCACAACAAAAAACTACTGAAATATTCCAACTCTTGCATTTCAACGAAAGAAATTCATAATGAACTTTGAAAAATTAAGAGAATGTAACTGTGACAAGGTAAACCACGACAGAACACTACTGAAATATTCCAACTCTTGCATTTCACGAAAGAAATTCAAAATGAACTTTGAAAAATCAAGAGAATGTAACTGTGACAAGGTAAAGCTAAACAAAACATTACTGAAATGTTCCAACTCTTGCATTTCAACAAAATAAATCCAAAATGAACTTTGAAAAATCAAGAGAATGTAACTGTGACAAGGTAAAGCACAACAAAAAACTACTGAAATATTCCAACTCTTGCATTTCAACGAAAGAAATCCAAAATGAACTTTGAAAAATCAAGAGAATGTAACTGTGACAAGGTAAAGCACAACAAGACAGTGACAAGGTAAAGCATAACAAGACACTACTGAATTATTCCAACTCTTGCATTTCAATGAAAGAAATTCAAAAGGAACTTTGAAAAATTAAGAGAATGTAACTGTGACAAGGTAAACCACGACAAAACACTACTGAATTTAAGTTTGTTTCATCTGATTCGAAGACATGTAAAAAAAAAAGTTGAAAAAATATATCATGTTAAAAAAAGAAAAAAAAGGGGGGGGGGGCAAAAAGCTGGAGGGAGGGGGCGCCCTTCGAGTTTGGGGATAAGGGACCTTTGGGGGGTTGATGTCTCTGCTGGTTAGGGTCGTTGGTGCTTATGATCCTTGATGGTTCGTACTCACATACACCTTACTACTTGATTTGCAAGGATTTCTAAGGTTTGTTCTGAATTTCATTATTAAAATTCTTTTCTTACCATCTACATCTCTCTTAGTATCAACTTTTTAGTATACTAAAACGTTAGACCCTATTTTAAATTGACAATACTGTTCAAACATCACTTGTGTATTATACAGACCACAGCGGAGAGGTAAAGCTAGGTCAACTCACAATGTCATTCTATCGTCGCTAGCCATTTTCATAGACTGATGTTGTTTCAAATTTATAACAAATTACCTGAGTTAACAACCCCTTCGGGGTTACCATAACTGCTAATCAGTTTGATCCTTTTTTTTCTCCATCTTCATACAATCCAATCACTAATTAGAATCATTCACACTCCTATTATTCAAAACATTAATTAATATCGTTCATGGTGTCCAATTTGAGAATTCCTTATCCCTTTTTGCAAAAATGTCAATCAAAACAATTCCTAAATACGCAATTTGACAATCTCTAGACCAAACCAGACTATACCCACCAAACCAGACTATACCCACCAAACCAGACTATACCCACCTAACCAGACTATACCCACCAGAAACCTGTCTGGTTGGCCTTGGTAAGTCAATAACCCAGAATAGTACAGGATGGAACATAAAGGACCAGAAGTATAATGCCATGTGAGGGAATTCTGAATCTCTTTGAAAAGATGTAGAGGCGCGATAAAATAACATGGAGATTCCTAGGAGCGCGATAGAAATGGTAGGTGCTACTCTACTATCTCTCAGTCTAAAAAGTATCATATTACTAAGTAATTTACTACCTACAGAGACCAGACTGATGCCTCGATAATTCCCACACTCACTTTTATCACCTTTCTTATAAAGTGGCTTAATTAAGGTTTTCCTAAAATCGTTAGGTACTTCTCCTTTTTCAAAAATCATATTCATAATCTTCAATAACTTATTTCTGACCTCAGAGCCACCATATTTAAGAAACTCATTTACCACCCTATCAGCACCTGGATCTTTATTATTCTTTAATCCTTTTAGTACTGTCGCTAATTCCTCCTCACAAAACGAATCTTCCTTCACATCCAAAGCATCACAAACTTTTTCATTTTCCTCTATATTTTTTCCTGCAACTCTATCTCGGTTAAGCAAGTTCTCAAAATGTTCGGCCCATCTCTCTTTAGTTTTATCTTTATCGCTAATTGCGACCCCATTCCTGTCTTTAACTGGGACAAATCCGGATTGACTACTCCCTCTCAATTTGTTAACGTGCCAGTACAAAATTTTACTATTATGCCGTCTAGCTGCATCTTCCAGATCCTCGGCAATTTTATCCATGGCCTCCACTTCACACCTCCTTAGTTCATATTTTAATGCTTTCTCCACTTTCTTTACATTTCTTTTGTTTTCATACGATTTATCACTCAGATAATTCTTGTACAAGTCCTTTCTCCTTTCTATTAAATATAAAGCTTTTTCACTAATATTCTTATCTGCAGTTCTAGCTTTCTTCCCTAATACACCTTCAGCAACTTCACAAATTATTTTTCTAAAATTATTCCAACCATCTTCCACATTATCAAATTTTAAACTCTCAAGTTTAGTATTCAACTGTTCCTGAAAAGTTTCTCTCAAACTCTCATCCTGGAGTCTACCAACATCATAACTTCCCGGGAGGTAGTTACCCTTCCGATATTTCAGTTTTAAATTAACCCTTGACATTACTAGATGGTGATCTTTACTTTTAACATCAATAACAGTACTCCTATATACCCTAGTATCTTGTATTGATCCTGCCAGTCTTCGGTTTACTATAACATAATCAATAAGGTTTGCTGTCTTACCATCACGTGAATACCATGTTAACTTATGAGCCATTTTCACTGAGCCATTCAAGGTTTCGGGGCTAATTCTATTACAACTTCTCCACTTAAAATTCAACTAAATCAAAAGAGTTTAAGTGTGTCCAAGCTGTCAAAGAGCATAGATAGAATTTTTTCAAAGGGTGTTAAGTTTTATTTTTCTGGTCAACTAGAGGAGGTATAAAACTAAATTAAGCGCTACTATTTGCGTCCAGATTTTTGAAAGAATGTGTGTTGTTAAGAATCATTGAAAATGTTTCTTCAGCATACAAATACCAGGCCAAACTATAAATCCTTAAAGAAAAATCGAAAAAACTATTATTTTCTTTTTCGCTGAAAAGACAATGTTAATATAAAACGATCAGAAATTAAATAAAACAACTTTTTCCACAAAATAAGTTTTTCAAAGAAAAGTAAAGAACTCCATTAAACCAAAAATGAGCAAAAATGGAATCAAATTATCTACCAAGCGTAAAACTACCACAAAACAGCATCGATAAATAAATTAAACTCAAAACGAACAAAAATTACAATAAACAAGTTTTAAACTCAAAACGAGCAGAAATTAACATGGGTAGGGCTCAAAACCCCTATGTCTTCCCAAGGCCAGAACATAATTTGCACTTTACTGGAATTTTTGTTGAATGTTTTCACATTTATAAATCAAATATTATTGACATTTTAAGGAATAAATATTAGCATATGTATATTAAACTGACTATGCATATTCATTTATATTTTTTTAGTAAAGTACAAATTATGTTCTGGCCTTGTTGGTGTCTGCTCGTTTTCAGTTTGACTCGGTTATTTATTTTAATTTCTGTTCATTTTGCATTTCATTTATTTATCAATGGTGATTTGTGGTAGTTTTATACTTGGTAGATTAATATCCAAGCTTGGTAGATTTGATTCCATTTTTGCTCATTTTTATTGAGTTTTTACTTTTCTTTGAAAAATTAATTTTGTGGGAATATTTTTTTTTTATAATTAATTTAAACAAAAGAGAAATAAAAAAAATATACCAATGGGCTCAATGGCCCGTTATTTGAGAAACAACTTACACTGATTATATAATGATAAAATTGTGCATGTCCATATTTAACAACTCAAGAATATAAATTGATAATGAATAAGAAATCAACTCACCAACAGTCCCCATGAAAACGGCGATCCTCTCATCACCCGAAAATGAAGACCCAACGCTAACAATGAAGACCCAACGCTAACAAAACATCATCCCAGAAATATAAAATAAACCTAAAACAACTAAAATTTATTTAACATTTATCCTTAATAAAAAAAAACTTTTGATCTGTTTCTTAAAGGAACCAAGTGTTCGTGACTGCCGGATCTCAGGAGGAACCAAGATCAAAGCACGCCCCGTACTCGCGGCCAGACCGAAGTCTGAACGCACCAAAAGAGTAGCCTGAATTATCATATCCTCCCTGTTACGAACTGTGTACGGATTTACTTCAAGAAAAAAGTCGGGAGAAAGTGTTGTATTGATTTAAAACGCCAAATAAGGGCCAAAATTTTGTTTTGTTTCCGACCAGCTATAAACTTACTGGACATGTATACTAGACCAAACGAACCTAAGAGGAGTTAAATGGACCTGATCAATTTAGCAGGAATAGCTTGATTTAATTTTTAGCCTTATCTATTTTAAAATTCCCGGCCATGTTGACTGGGCCACAAACTTGCTGTGCTGATTAAAAATTCCCAAATTGGTTATGTTCGCGATCAGTCACCAAACTGTTCCTAAAATATTGCTGTTACGCCCCTTTGACAAACTGCACACAAGTGGCGTATCGTGACTCAGTTCTCCTCCCCCCTCATAATTCCTTGAAAATTTCACCTTCATACCCATAGGCGTAGTTTTAATAGTAGGCACAGTAAGAATTGGTATTACTATTAGTAGTATTAATAGTAACAGCGGTAGTACTAGTAGCAGCAGTAGTATTAAATTGTTGCCTTTTAATCATTATTAAATAAAAAAAAACAAGTTTCTTTAACTGAAAGTAACGACCGACATTAAAACTTAAAACGAACATAAATTGTTCTGTACTTGAAAGGGCTGTCCCCTCCTCAACACCTTGCACTTTACGCTAAAGTTTGACTCTTTCTCACAACTCTATTTTTTAAAACAATAAAAACTTTAGCGTAAAGAGCGAGGCGGTGCGGGACAGCCCCTTTCTTATACGGAATAATTTCTGTTCGTTTTAAGTTTTAATGTCACTCCTTACTTTCGGTTAAAAAAAAACTTTTTTATCTAATTTCTGAACGTTTTCGAATTAATGCAGGTTCTGATTTTGGCTCGCCGCTCTTGAATAATTAAAACGAAATTTGTCTATTAATTTTACTGTTTTTTTGGTTAAATGGCTTTCTTCAAAGTTGTTTAATTTTATTTAAGAACGTTTTTATTAGTAATAAATATACGTAACTTACAAATTAACTTACGTAACGAACTTCTATATTCATATATTTTTAATACGCATATTAGGGGTTTCGCCCCCTATTCAATACCTCGCTCTTTACGCTAAAGTTCGAATTTTGTTCCAATTCCTCCATGGAAAGATCTTCCCTTGTAAACCCCTCCCCATCCCCCCCCCACCAGAAAAATTCCCCTAAAATGCCTGTATACTTCGCAATAACCTATACTATATGTAAACAACGGGCAAAGTTCGAAACTTGCAGCCCTTCCCCCGGGGACTATGGGGGTTAAGTCATTCTTAAAGACATAGTGTTAGATTTTTTCGTCTGTGCTGAACAAAATGGCTTTCTCAAAATTTTGATCGGGAGACTTTGGAAAAAAATGAGCGTGGGAGGGGGCCTAGCTGCCCTCCAATTTTTTTGGTCCCTTAAAAAAGGGCACTCCAACTTTTAATTTCCGTTCGAATGAGCCCTCTCACTATATTCTACGACCACTGGGTCATTACTATTAAACCTGGGGAAAAGAAACAAAGAAACAAATAAACACCCATCCGTGATCTTTCTTCTGGCAAAAACAAAAAAAAAATACAAATTCCACATTTTTGCAGATAGGAGCTTGAAACTTCTGTAGTAGGATTTTCTGATACACAGAAGCTGATGGTGTGATTTTAATTAAATTGGGGTGTTTCTATGAGGTTTAGGGGGTGTTTCCCCCTTTTTTTGAAAACAAGACAAATTTTCTCTGGCGCTTAACTTTTGATGGGTAAGACTAAACTTAATGGAAATTATATATTTTAAATCAGCAAAAAAATCTGATTCTCTTGATGTATCTATTGGTATCAAAATTCATTATTTTTTGGAGTTTCGGTTACCATTGAGCCGGATCGCTCCTTACCTATAGTTCGTTGCAACGAATTGTTTGATAACATCCCTCTCATCAAGTCTTGGAAGTTCCAACTTAAAACAATTAGCAATTGGTATTACATTGCTAATGTGTCCTTTTAACAACCTGAATGTTCATATACTTCTTAAAATTTTCATCTCAATGCTCTTAGCCTAAAAAGTGGTTTCAATAGAAGTAGTAGTTGAAGTAGAAGTAGTAGTAGCAGTAGTAAATGAAGCAGTGATAGTAGTATTAATAGTAGCGTGCACATATTGGGTTTTGTTCAGATGATCTTCTCTCTTAAAGCATTCTCTGAAAATTTCAACTTAATACCCAATCAATTTTTGAGATAAACTCGTTTTACAATGTTCTTGCGCATAACGTCTTTTGATTTAGTCCAAATTTCCCCTTAATATTGCAAATGGAGTATTGTGGTAGTAGTGGTGGCACAAGCAGTGGTGGTAGCTGTAGTAATAGTGTTAGCATGCAAAAATTGCCTTTTTAGTCAAATCTCCCTTATCATTTCCTGAAAAATCCAAATTAATACTCTCAGACATTCCTCAGTCAAGCCCTTTTCACACTCCATATACAAATGACGTTTTCTGATTTAATTTAACACTCCCCTCAACATTCTCTTTAAGTCTCGCCTGAATGCCCTTCACCTTTTTGGAAAGTAAAGTTCAAACATGCATACCTTTCTCAATAACATATACTATATATAAACATGAACGAATTGCCTAACTTATAGCTCTTGCCTTGATGACTCTTCTGAGGTTGGTTTTGAGTTTGAATTTTAAAAGGTATTTATATCTGCTGAGCTTAAGTTTAAAATGGCCTTTACTTTTCTTTGAAAAACTTATTTTTCGGTTTAGTTTCACCATTAGAAGTGGCGTAATGGTGTAGAAATAGTGGAATGGTGTAAAAATGGTGTCATTACACCATTTGAATGTGTAATTGTCTTATGAAATCAATATATTGTTCATGTTTGAATTTTACAGATGAAAAACATTGTCAAGTTTAAATAACTAGTTTTGCAAATTTGTTTTCATTGTTCGACGCGGCACTGACTAGAATATGGCACTGACAAAAATATGGCACTGACAAAAATATGAATCAGTCCTAAAAACTACATAATTATGAAACAAATAAAAAGAAAATCTTTGAAAACTGTTTTTCAAGTACGAATAAACAGGGGGACTAAAATGTTTTATTTTTGTGTTCTTGATACTTTAATGAGACTTTGAAGTCAATTAAAATGAAAGTCTTTCTAATAAACTTTTAAAGTAGATTGTGTTTGTTTATTTTGAGTTACAGTTTGATTCCATATTGGTTTGCCATACTTCTAATATGCTAACACTTACTCCTATTGCCCACTAAAAATTATAAAAAAAATTATAAAAAGGCATGAAAAAACTTGGAAAAAATTGCTATTAATCAAAATGTAACCATTTCCATCCACTTTTCAAAAAAATAATTTTGGGTAAATTTTTAGATGTCAGAATCTTAATTCCATATTGCTTTGTAGATCATCTGTCATCAAACAGTTCGTGGTAATGGACTGTAAGTAAGGAGCAACTCGGCTCAATAACAATCGAAACTCTGAAAAACAGAGTTTTGACGTGAATAAATGCATAAAAAGTGTTGGCTTTTTATGCTGATTTCAAATAAATAAAATTCATTAAGTTTAGTGTTGACCATAAGAAAAACTAAGGGCCAGCGAAACATTGTCTGATTTTCGACAAAGGGGAGACACCTCCTCAAAAAGATAAAGGATTTTAATGAAAATTGCACCATCAGATTTAACGTATCAGGGAACCCAACTTTAGAAGTTCCAATCTCCCATCAACAAAAATTTGGAATTTTGTATTTTTTGCCAGAAGAAAGATCACAGATGCGTGTTTAATTGTTTTTTGTTTTTGTTTTTCCTCCAGGAATGATTGTATCGAACCAATCGTCCTAGAAGATCGAGAAAGGGCACATTCGAACTGAAATGAAAAGTTTCAGTGCCCTTTTAAAGGGAAAAATAAGATTGGAGGGCACCTAGCCCTCTCCCCTCCAGGGCACCTTTTTTCCCCGATGTTAACCGACCAAAAATTTTGAGATTGCCATTTTGTTAAGAATAGTTGAAACATTTAGTAATTATGCCTTTGGGGTAACATGATCCCCCACGGCCCCCGGCAAAGGTCCTTATGTTCTGAAATCCATGGGGGAGAATTTCCCGTGGGGAGGGAAGTTTCTGGGGTGAATTTTTCAGGGGAAATTTTACACTGGGGAGTTGTCTTACTTTATTTTTGCCGGCTCAATTCTGCATGGGAATATGTTATGGGGGAAATTGTCTAGGGGAAATCTTCAGCGGGTTTGGAATTGTCTGAGGATTTTCAGTGGTAGGGGGATTTTCCATGGGATAAATTCTCCATGAGAGAATTTATGCAGGAAACTGATTCCGCCGAAGCAGCTTCTTAATGGAGGGGGGGTATTTCCGGAAAAAATAAGTCCGCAGTAGGGTGGGATTTCCAGAGTAAACGAAGAACACTTAGAATTTAAAGTCATTTTCAAATCAAAGTATGCAAAGAAAATTATTCACGCAGAACCGTCCGCAAGAAATTTTACGGGGCAGACAAACAGAAATTAAATAGCAAAAACATACAACAAGTAATAACATAAATGAATAATAGATCTTAAAGCGAGTAATGCTTAGATTGAATATGAATATCAGGCTTAAAAAGAAAAAAAAAATTTTCCTATTGAAGCATAAATGAAACTTAAAACGAACAGAAATTAAATAAACAATCAATGCAAACAAACATACAATAGATATTAATGTAAATTAATAAATTAATTTTAAAACGTGTTTAAATTAAATTGAATATGCAAATCAAGCTTGAAACGAACAAAAATCACCACAAACAAGAGTTTGGGTATGACCTCCTTCTCTCACTGTAAAAGTCTAAAACCTACTGCGTCATTTTCGCTTTACTGAAAACCAATTTTATGACAAATATTTGCTTTTGTGCTTAATATTGAAAATAAACATTAAAATAATAGTAACATTTTGAACTGATGAGCTTTCAGCAACTAATATCATTATACATCAAATATTCAGTTTAATTTATTAGCTTTTTTTAAAGTTGTTAAAGACGAATATAGTTTCCCTACAAACAAGTGTTTGGATACTGCCTCCTTTCCTAACTGTAAATAAAAACCAAAAGCCTGCTTCGTCATTGCCGCTTAACTGAAAACGGATTATATTACAAATATTTTCTTTTCCAGTTCTTACAGTATTGAAAACAAAAACACAATTACAGTGAAATAAATTCTTGAACTGATGGATCTTTCAATAACTAATATCATTATACATCAAATATTCAATTTAATGTTCTTTACACTTTCCAAGACTGTTCAAGACGCATATACATTTGAACTATTTTTAATGAAATGGCTATTATAAAAATTTCATCGGATGGGCTTGGGGAAAAAATGGTGTGGGGGGGGCTAGTTGCCCTCGGATATCTTTTAACTCTTGAAAATTGAACTAGAACTTTCAATTTCCAATCAAATGAGCCCCCTCTGAAGTTTATACGAGCATCTCTTTCATAAAAACCATATACGCCCCCGAGACAACACTTACAACGCCTATCCCCAGGGCTCTGGGGGATGTTTTTGTTATCTAATTTTTGAACAATTTCAAAAACACTGGCTATCTCAAAATTTGTAGCGGATGGGTCTGGGGAAAAAAGAGCGTGGGGGGAAGGCTAGTTTAACTCTCTTGACTCTTAAAAAGTGAACTAGAACTTTCAATTTCCAATCAAATGAGCCCTCTATGAAGTTTATACGAACATCCCTTTCATAAGAACTATGCATGCCCTTAGGGCATAATTTAGAACGCCATCCCCTGTGCTCTGGGGGATTGTATTAACACCGGAGTTTTTCTTATCCGACCTTTGAACTATTTTTTTTAACAAGATGTCTATCTCAAAATTTTCATCAGATGAGTTTTGAAAAAGAAGGCGTGGGGGGGATAGCTTCCCTTGGATCTCTTTTGACTATTAAAAAGTGAGCTCGAACTTTCAATATCCAATCAAATGAGCCCTCTCTGAAGTTTATACGGGGATCCCTTTCATACGAACAATATATGCCCAGGGCATAACTTAAAACGCCTGCCCCCGGACCCGGGGGAGGGGGGTTCTGACGATACCTGAGTTTTTGTTATGTAGTCTTTGAACTATTTAAAAAAAAAGCTATCTCAAAGTTCTTATCGGATGGGTTTGATGAAAAAAGGGCGTGGAATGGGGGGGGGGCTAGGTGACCTCCAATCTCTTTTGACTCTTAAAAAGTGAACTAGAACTTTCAATTTCCAATCAAATGATCCCTCCTTGAAGTTAATACGAGCATCCCTTCCATAAGACCCATATATGCCCCCAGGGCAGAACTTACAACGCCTGCCCCCGGGTCCTGGTGGTTGTGCTGACACCAGAATTTTTGTGAAATGATCTTTGAACTATTTTTAGGAAAATAACTATCTTAAAATTTTTATTGGATGCATTTGGGGTTGGGGGGGAAGGGGTAGGAGGGGAGCTGGTTACCCTCCAATAGCTTTTGACGCTTAAAAAGTGAACTAGAACTTTCCATTTCCAATCAAATGAGCCTTCTCTGAAGTTTATACGAGCATTCCTTCCATAAAAACCATATATACCCCCAGGGCATAACTTATAACCTTTGCCAATGAAGACTGTGGGGGGAATGTCCTGCTCAAACATATAATTTCCAGAAACTTCAACTACGTTGAACAAAATGGCTATGTCAAAATTTTGATTGGATGTGTTTGGGGAATGGTGGGCTTGGAAGGGGTGTCAGTTGCCTTAGAATCACTTTCGACTATTAAAAAGGGAACTAGCCATTTAAATTTTCAATCAAATGAGCCCTTTCTGAAGTTTCTACGACAATGTTGTCTATACAAAACCTTATATTCCCCCAGGGCATAAATTACAACCCTTGCCCTGAGGGCTGTGCGGGAGTTGTCATCCTCAAAGACCTAATTTCCAGAACTTAAAACTGTGTTTAATAAAATGACTGTTTAAATATTTTGATTGGATGTGTTTGGGGAAAAGGTGGGCGTGAGACAAGACAGCAAAAAGTAACTATACTAGAATTTTACCATGTTGTGATCCCTACCGTGTATAGATTAAGGATCAGATTTGTTTCCACAGTCTTAAGGCAAGCAAAACAACGGTCACTTGCTTCTTTTTAGCAATTGCTGCATAGCCTAACCAATACTCCCGGTAGTTTACACCAATCAAAGCCATTGCTTAAAAATAAAATAGGTACTAGGCTACCTAGTCAATATTCCACGGTTCAGCTTTTTGAAATATTGGCAACGTAAGCGTGTTTTGCTTCCTAAATTTTTTATAAAACTGAGCATAGACAATCTTTAAGAACTTTCGACCTTTCGTTTGAAAAAATCAATCTTTCCATGAAATAAAGTAAGCCCTCTAAGAGAAGATCACTCCAATATAAGGATGATACTCATAGAAGTAGAAGCCATTGTCAAAGAAATCTCGTGAAAATTGTTAGGCGGTTCCTGAGTTCAAAGTTACCGTCGCGCAGGGTTAACCACCTTTACAAAAATTAATTTCAATTTGAAATATTCCATATTGTTCGACAAATATTCAACATGTATATAATTTAACAAATATTGCATTGAGTTTCTCACATCAAACCTTTTATTTTTTATCAGGGTTTTCAAAGTTAAATTTCCCTTTAAAAAAAATATTATTAGTACCTACATAATCTTTTTCAAAATTAGTTACATCAAAGTTCAACCTGAAAAAGGATTTTGAATGCATAGATCGCATATATTGAAAATATAAACGCCAAAACAAGGTTCCCAATTGAATTTCTATCCGACTGAGAGAAACAGACATAAAAGGAAAAAAGGGTTGACGAAACTGTTGAATACCCCTTTAGGGAGGGGGTATTCATCATCTGGGAGGGCTTCCATCCAACTGAGAGAAACAGATATAAAAGGAAAAAAGATTTGACGAAAATGTTGAATACCCCTTAAGGAAGGAGTATTCAGAAATAACAGGTTTTTTTTTTTTTTTTTTTTTTTTGCTGAAGTTCTTATGGAAACGTTTATCATTTCCATATTTGAATACATAGCGGTACTTTCCCATTATGCTGACACCTTGGGTTAACCACTATTGAGTAGGCAATAATAAAACCCGTTTTTGACGTGTTAACTGCTATAGAGTAGGCAATGATAGCATGGTTTTCATTGTGTATACGATATTAAACTTTAGTTTTTTGGGGTTTAGGGGGGGGGAAGGTACCTAGGTTAGGTTAGGTATTTAATACATGCAATGCTTTACAAAACGAGACGACAAGACGATTAGATTTTTTATTCGACAAAACAAAAGAAAAGAAGAAAAAGAAAGTAAAAGAATGAGGCCACTGGGGTGCGAATAGCTGCCATAGCTGCTGACCAGGTTTTATTGAATGAGTTTCGCGAGTCCGTTTTGTTACTAGGCTAGTGAAAAGAGAACTTGACCCCCCCCCCTCACCCTTACACAGAAGTTGGATTAGTTGCAAACCATATACAAGTAATAAATAAATGAGGCTAGTTATTATTTTTCACTAAGTTTGGCTGGGATTGGACGCCCCTTTCTTGTAAACCTGATTATAACAGGAATTTCGGGTCTTACTCCCTTTCTCATTCCCCAAAGAGGTTGGATGTATCCAACCCTGAACCTGAACCAATCATGAACAATTCTGTTCGATAGTTTGATGACTATAATTTAAGCAACCTCCCCCCCCCCTATAGACTTCAGATGGGCTCTGGACGCTCAAAACTCACGCTACTTAGGAAATTAACTGTTATATCTGATTAAATTTGTTGAGATTGAGCAATCTCTTCTGATAGATGGCCAGACGACAAAATTTAGCACACCCCTCCCCCTTCAAAGATTGAACCGTATTCGGACCCTAAAAGCCACTCTTCCTATATAACTCTAAAAATTCAACAGTGTATTCTGGTGTATGTCCCAGTTAGACAGATTTAGCAGTTAGTTGCCCTCAAATCACTTTCGACTATTGAAAAGGGCACTAGCCCTTTTAATTTCCAATCGAATGAGTCTTTTTGAAGTTTCTTCGACAACACCTTCTATAAAAACCTTATATGCCCCCAGGGTGTAACTTATAACCCTTGCCTTGGGGGTTGTGGGGGAGTGCCTTCCTCAAAAACATATTTTCTATCTGGAAATCAACTACGCTGAACAAAATGGCTATCTCAAAATATTGATTGGATATGTTTGGGGGAATGATGGGCGTGGGGGGGGGGCTAGTTGCCCTCCAATCACTTTCGACTATTAAAAAGGGCACTAGCCCTTTGAATTTCCAATCGAATGAGCCTTTTTTGAAGTTTCTACGACAACGCCTTCTGTAAAAACCTTATATGCCCCCGGGGCATAACTTAAAACCCTTTTCCTGAGGGTTGTGGGGGATTGTCCTCCTCAAAACCATATTTTCTATCTGGAAATCAACTACGCTGAACAAAATTGCTATCTCAAAATTTTGATTGGATGTGTTTGGGGAAATGATGGCCGTGGGGCTGGGGGGGGGGCTAGTTGCTCTCCAATCCCTTTCGACTATTAAAAAGGGCACTAGCCCTTTGAATTTCCAATTGAATGAGCCTGTTTTGAAGTTTCCACGACAACACCTTCTATAAAACCTTATATGCCCCCACGGTATAACTTAAAATCCTTGCCCTGAGGGTTGTGGGGGAGTGTCCTCCTCAAAAATATATTTTCTATCTTGAAATCGACTACGCTGAACAAAATGGCTATCTCAAAATTTTGATTGGATGTGTTTGGGGGAATGATGGGCGTGGGGGGGGGCTAGTTGCCCTCAAATCACTTTCGACTATTAAAAAGGGCGCTAGAACTCTCGATTTAAAATCGAAAGAGCCCCCTTTAAAGTTTTTGCGACGACCCCTTCCATATGAAGTGCCTCTGGGAAAAAAAATAATAATAAATAATAAAACATTGGAGCCGTATGGCCTTTACTATTGGCAGCGCTATAGCGCTGCCTCTGAAAACTGAATTCCCCAATTTTCTTAATTTTAAAACATATATGCTTGTATACCTTTTTATTTAACCAATTCAAAGAACCATGAATAATTTTCACTGCCCTTGGTACTTTCACTCTTTTGATGTTTCTTAATATTTAGAGAGAAAAACTCTTTTAGACAAGGTGAGAAATCCTTAACAGAGCTAGAAAAAAAAATAAAGATGATACAGATTATTTTGCAGCACAAGTGGTTAAAGATATAGGCAAATATTAAAAAAAGTAATATGGATCAAAAATTGGACATCCAACATTAACCAGGAACCTTTACTAAAAAAGTTTCAAGAAATGCTGAAATTCTCAGAAAACTCCAACATTTTCAATTTATTTTTAATTGATAAAACTAAAGTTGGTTCTTTGGTATCAGGGTGGGGAGTCTCTACTTCTTCATTCGGGACAGCAGCCTACTGATTTCAATACCCAAGAAAATTAAATTTAAAAACGGGGTTGCAGATTACTCATTTTGGTGCTTAGGAAAACTAGTAAACTAACACAGATGGCAGGATTTTGCTACCGTATATGCAGGGTGGCAGTACCTCCTAAGACCGCCATTTTGGGATAAATATGATCAATGGTGCATACAGAGGAAATAAGGGACAATTTTCTATTGATATATTACCTGCATATATGAATATACCCGGGAGGGGTAAGGATCTCTCTCTCTATCTCCTCAAAAATCCAATTTTTTTATTTCTTGACACTTATTATTCGAATTATCTAATAAGATTTGTTTCTTTTTCATTGTTGGGACCCATGAGTTTTTTTTAATTATTTTTCACCCCCTACACTCCCCTCCAAAAAATAAAAAATCCTGCTTGTAGGCCTATTCCTTCTTCCACATCCCTCCCTCCCCCAAAGACCAAAAGTGCAGTCTTAAAAATTAAAAACTTATTTTTGATAGAAAGTATTGACGCCTTACGCACAGGGAATTACTATCTATTTTATTGATTGGTTTTTATGGTATAATAGAATCAGCCAGATACTATGGTAAATTTAGAAGCCTTAGACCCGAAAATCTTTAAGCTGCTACCCGTAGTGCCCACATACTTTGTTTTGCAGATTAACGCAATTCGAGCGATGGATTTTTTTTTATAGAAAAGAAAAGTACTTGAAAATATTCTTGTGTGAAGAAGAAAAATTGCTACTACCTTCACTTCATTTTGATGGGTTCCAATCTACTTGCAACTATACAACTTTATTATTGTTCCACATAAAGAAAAGAATAGTAATTTACTGATTTATGTATAACAGTTAGTTATTCCTTCGGATGCTGAGCGCGTTTTATCTCACGAGTTTGACAATTTCGAGAAAAGACGATCTACCGAATTTCATAAAAATGCTGTTGAAGTTTTCAGCAATCCACCAAATTACTGAGACCCAGAAAACACAATATGTGGGCATAGGGGCTATCTAATTTTGAGCCTAAAGGAGTACCAAACCTGGCACCGAAGACTCGAGTTTGTTGAAAGTCTCATTAGCTAATTTGACTTCTTTTATTATTTATTTTTACAGACAGCAGAAACTGTAGACAGTGTGAAAGAGTGCTAGCGGAGTTAGAAAAAATCGACGATGATACCGACCATTTTGGAGTGGATTTTGTCAAAATTAATGATAAAAGACTGGCAAAGCAATATGGAATCAAAAGCTTTCCTGCTCTGACATACTTTCGAGACAATCAGCCTGTTCTTTATGAAGGTAATACACTTTTCAAGCGTTTATATATTGTCTTTACTCTGATGCTTTAAACTGGTTTTAACTATTTTGGCATGGGTGGGGTGAGTAATGATGAGTAATAGATACTGGATTTTTTTTTTTTTTTTTGCTGCTATTTACCTAACTATTTGAATTATTAGGTTAACAGTTGTGTGGCCTTTTTATAGGCATAGAGGACTCTCTAGAGGCCTTTCTAACACGTAGAATTTTTGTTTTTGTCTTGGTTCTATATTTGTCAGTTGTAAAAACCCATTTAATCAGCCAAACATTAGAATAAGATCTTCCAGCTTTTGCACTTGCCAGAGATGGCAACTGTAGAAGAAATCGACCCCTAGAGATTGAAAAATATCTTTCCGTTGCTATTGATCTCTCCCTTATATTCATATCTTTCCCCTTTCTTCCCCTTTCTATCTTTTCGCAAAGATACTTTTGTACCTTTGTTTAAAAAAAAATCTAGAAAAATCCCAGAATAAAGTGTTTTCTTGTGTCCATCAGGGTATGAAAGTACACATTTCAGCAGGGAGAGGAGAATATGCTGGACACAATTTTATGTATAAAATTCACTTCACCAAGCAAAGTTCGGTCCCCTGGTATTTATTTTTAAAACCACAAGTTTGGTATTGTGCTTTGTGATTATTTTTATAATAATGAATTTTTTCAACAGCTCCAAAATTTTTATGGTGGTTTCATTTATAAGCTTTTATGCGGTTTCGCAACGTAGTACACTTTCATGTCAGTCAAAAGGGACAATTGTAAGTTCTTCCTCCTTCAATAGCACTGTATATGAACTGTATATAAATGTTTGGCTACTACATTCTGTGGCACGTATAAACAGCTCCTCCCATGTAATCTACTATCAGCGGTCCAGTGTCTAATCGTCAGTTACTGAATAATGGTGCGAATTTGAATTATTCATGATTTCGAAAGCAGAAAGAAACGTGGTGAGCCGGCGAAGTGGTTCGCTACTGTCCCATCTCACAGATAAGATTTAACTGAGTGGCCTATTCATGATTTCAAAAAAGGGGGGTTTGGATAAAATTTTAGCAAATACAGAAATTTCTAGTGCTAACTTCTAATCAACACTATAGCTGGAACTTCATAAAAGTGGGAGACGGATTCACAAAGTGGCGGGACTGTTTGAAATTTGCCACAAAATGTTATACCACAAAGGGGCAAACTAATAGTTTTAGCACAAATTATGTATTAGGTTTCACAATAATCTGTGGTTTTAGATAGTAATTAAATTAAAAAAACAAGTTTTTTTAACTGAAAGTAAGGAGCGACATTAAAACTTAAAACGAACAGAAATTATTCCGTATATGAAAGGGGCTGTCCCCTCCTCAACGCCTCGCTCTTTTTTACGCTAAAGACCTCTTGGCAAACACATATTTTTGAAGATAAATACTGCCTCTCCAACCTTCAAAGGGATGTTACAATGCATTTTATCCATTTGTATCCAACTTTATTTTCAATAAGTAGCATATCTAAAAGCTTCAAAAATAACTTTCCATAAACAATAGTTTTGCTTTTTAAGCAAAAATCCCCCCCCCCGGAAAAATGTCTGTATACTACCCAATTAAACACTATACGTAAACAATGTACAAATTTAATAATATAAAGACCTAAATCCAGTGGCTCAGGGGGACCATGTTATTTCCAAAGGCACAGTTTAGGGACCTTCCAACTATGCTGAACAAATGGATATCTAAAAATTTTTGTCAAAGAGTTTTGGGAAAAAAATGTGGGGGCCGGGCTATTTTCCCTCCTGTCTTTTTGGTTAATTAAAAAGAGCAATATAAGTTTTAATTTCCGTTCAAATAAGAATAGTGCCGCTAAAATGTTTTTAAATGGACCCATAGCTACTACTCTTTTCTTTCTTTGATGACTTAAGATGGCGAAGAACGTTAAATGTAACCCCCTCAGGGGAAGACGCAGGTGCATATTACGTAATAGGGAATGTTTTCTAAGAGAACAAGGTGCATGTTACCTAATTGGGGATGTTTTCTAAGAGATGCAGGGGGTTGTTACGTAATAGGGTTTGTTTACTTTTGGTTGTTACGTAATAGGGAATGTTTACTTCACGATTTCTTTGGCTGTTATTGAATAGAGTTTGATTTCTAAAAGATGCAGGATTACTTTTGGTTGTTACGTAATAGAGGTTTATTTGCTTCAAGATTTCTTTGGTTGTTACGTAATAGGGAATGTTTTCTTCAAGACATTTCAAGAAGTTTTTAAAACATTTTTCTGCAAAACCTTTTTTCACAAGACATATCAAGACTTTTTAAGACATCTTTATTCAAGACATTTTTCAAGACGTTTCAAGACATTTCAAGACGTTTTTTAAGACATTTTCCTTCAAGAAGTCTTTCAAGACGTTTCAAGATATTTCAAGACGTTTCTTAAAAATTGTTTGATTTAAGATATTTCAAGATGTTTTTTAAGACATTTTTCTGCAAGAAATTTTTCAAGACCTTTCAAGACGTTTTAAAGACATTTTTTTAAGACGTTTCTTAAGACAGTTTTCTTCAAGACGTTTCTCAAGACGTTTAAAGACATTTCAAGACGTTTTTTAAAACACTTTTCTACAAGCCATTTTTCAAGATTTCTTTGGTTGTTACGTAATGGTGAATGTTTACTTATGATTGTTACGCAATAGGACTTTTTAGAGTCCAATAGTCACTTGGTGAATCCCCGCTTGTAACTGTGTAGGACACACGTGGGGTATTACATAATGACGATGGCATGTGGGTTGTTACATAACACTTCAAGAGATTTTTGCTTCGGAATCTCTTTTTTCTTTCAAGACGTTTTTCCTTGAGGATTTCATTTTCTTTCAATAGGTTTTTTTTTCAATGCATTTCTTTTTTCTTATTGGGATTTCATTTGATTTCAAGATATTTTTCTCTGGGAACCTTTATAATCTAAAGATTTTGTCTGTATTAAGATTCGAAAGAGATATCCCCTCAATGTAATAGAGCGCTAGACAGCTGGACAATGAATCTAATATTATTATTCGACGAATACTTTCTACGTTACAACCTATTCGAGGCACGGTGAATTTCCTGTCCCGCTTACTAGAACAATTAAACTGACCACATGTTTCCGACCCTTTCCACACGAGAGCACACAAGCAAATCAATGCTATTGATTGTTGCTCTATTAGATGCACCTGCCTGTTACAGCGTTGTTAATTTTCTAAAGTGACCTAGACAGGTTAAATTAGCTATTGAATCAGTGAGATATTACACAGCATATATTTCATTACGTAAATGATTACGTATTGAAGGATTCACCCTGGAACAATAAATCCAAAGAATGAAGCTTTTATGCTTAAGCATTTTATTAATAAAAAAATCATGAAATCCCAGAAGAAGTAGTTAAAACTCAACAATCGAAAAAACAAAATGTGAAAAAGCTTATAAAGGATAAAATATAAGCAAAAACAACCGTGAATTAAAGAAAGGCGAGGGAGTGGGGGCAATATCAACCAATTCCAGGGGAGAGGGGGAGGGTTGTTATTTGAGGTATATTTAAGCCATATTAAGAGGTATTCCTGAGAAGTCTTCATAAAAATGCATCGTTTCAGTTGCTCTATTAGACCCACCTGCATGAAAAAGAAACATCTTTTGCATTCGGTTATTTTTAAAAGGTTATAATGAAAAATGCCACGTTTCTTTGAGCCAAGACTATGCATATTCATGCCACCGTGAATATATATAGCTGGCCAGCCCCCTAACAACCAATTCCAAAGGGGAGGATTGTTACTAGAGATAATTTTAAATCATATTAAGAGTCATTTTTGAGAGGTCTAAATGAAAATGTCACGTTTCTTTGAGGCAAGATTATGCATATTCACGCCATCGTGAATATATATAGCTCACCCACCCCCTAACAACGAATTCTAAAGGGGAGGCTGGTTACTAAAGATAAATTTAAATCATATTAAGAGTCATTTTTGAGAGGTCTAAATGAAAATGTCACGTTTCTTTGAGGCAAGATTATGCATATTCACGCCACCGTGACATTATAGGGCTGGCCCACTCCCTAGCAACCAATTACAGAGATGAGGCTGGTTGTTAGAGATAAAACTAAACAATATTAAGAATTATTTATGAGAGGTTCTAATGGAAATGCCACATTTCTTTTACTGGGTGTTAAATTTCAGTCCCCCCCCCACCGCCAAAAAATTCTTTTAACGCCCCTCACCTTAAATTTAAGCTATACAACACACCATTGATAACTCAAGGCAACAGCACCCTCCATCTTTCCAAAGGTATCTTTTAGATATTTTTATAATAAAAATATGTAAATCCAATGTTTTGTGTTTTTCCAAGCCAACCTCAACGTGATACACCATCTCAATTCATGCCACCGTGTTACAGTATAACTAGCCCTCTTGCAACCTTTAGCACTACCTAATCATTCCTAAGATATTTTCCAGATATTTTCTTGATAAAAATCATGCATTAAATACATTGGTTCATGTTTTTGCAAACCATACCTCCTTGATACACCATGTCAGTTTAAACCACCCTGTCACGCTATTACTGGCCCTCTGGCACCCGCCTCATCATTCCTAAGACATTTTCAGATATTTTCTTAATAAAAATCATGCATTAAATCCATTGATTCATGTTTTTGCAATTCACCCCCAACGCGATACACCAGGTCAATTCACAAACCCCAGTGACACTATGACTGGTCCTCTTGCACCCCTAATTATTCTTAAGACATTTTCCAGATATTTTCCTTTTAAAAATTATGCATTAAATCCATTGGTTCATGTTTTAAATATTCAACTTTCGTGATACACCATGTCATTTCACGCTACCGTGGCACTCTGTGATTGGTCCTCCGGCACCCTCTGGTAACCGTCACAAATCCTAAGACATTTTTATATATGTATTTGTTTTTAATAAAGTGGTATCCGATTCAGCTTCCCCCGCTTCTGACCCGCCAATTGCAACGGTTCCACCTCCGATTCTGCTGGCTTCCACTCCGGTTCAACTGATACCAGTTCCCACTATGCCGGCTCCAATCCCAATTCCAAATCCAGCTCCGGTTGCGTCAGTTCCAGATTCCTGCTTCTGCCCTTCGACTCCAGAATTTCGATTCCGTCAATTCCCCTCCAAGTACCATTGATTCCAAGATTTTTTATGTGGCTGTCTCCATGGTAATCTATGGCTGGCAAATGGCACCCCTCTGGCACACATCACAACTAAGGATTTTTCAACCTTTTCACCACAAAAATAACTTTACAAACTAAAAATGACTTGCCATTTTATTGTTATATTGCAATGTTCCATGGCAATTCCAAGCCTGCAACACTCAATGGCTGAAGCACGAAACCCTCTGGCAACCATTATCACACATATGGCATTTTTCGGACATTTTCCTATAAAATTTCTGTTTACACTAAAATCGATCGTTTAAACTTAATGAAAAATCCCCAGTAGCGTTTCTTCTAAAGTCTTCTGGCAATTGAGGTAAGCTTGGCACAGTGTAATAGCCTGATAACACCCTCCGGCCCACATCCTAAGATATCACAAACTCTTTTTACAAAATATATTATACAAAAAAAACTTCAGACAAAGCAAAAAATAATTCTTACAAAACAATAAAACATCCTAAGAGATCACAAATTCTTCTTACAAAATATAAAATACTTCTTAGAAAACAAAAATAGTTCACAAAGAATACAAAATACTTCTCATGAAACAAATATAATTCTTACAAAACGAAAATACATCCTAAACAATCACAAACTGTTCTTACAAAATTCAAAATAGTTGTTATAAAACAAAAAATACTTCTTACAAAACAAAAAATAATTCTTACAAAACAAAAATATATCCGAAACCATCGCTAACTATTATTACAATATACAAAATACTTGTTGCAAAATATAAAATACGTCTTACAAAAAAAAATAATTATTACCAACTGAAAATACATCCTAATAAGTCACAAATTCATCTCACAAAATACAAAATACTTCTTATAAAACAGAAGATCATACGAAACAAAATAATTCTTACAGAACGAAAATACATTTTAAACAATCACAAACTCTTCTTACAAAATACAAAGTAATTGTTATAAAACAAAAAATACTTCTTATAAAACAAAAATAATTCATACAAAATAGAAAATACATCCTAACAGATCACAAATTCTTATTACATCACAAGAGATACTTCTTAAGAACCAAAAACTAATTCTTACAAAACGAAAGTTCATCCTAAATAATCACAAACTGTACTAACAAAATACAAAATACTTGTTACAAAACAAAAATACTTCTTACAAAGCAAAAAAATAATTCATACAAAACAAAATACCTCCTTAGAAATCACAAATTCTAATTACAAAATACTTCTTACAAGACAAAATACTTCCTTGAAGATCACAAATTCTTCTTACAAAAACAAATTACTTCTTACAAAACAAAACATGATTCTTAGAAAATATAAATACATCCTAAGAAATCACAAATTCTTATTAAGAAACAAAAAATACTTCTTACAAAACAAAAAACATTTCTTACAAAACAAAAATACATCCTAAACAATAACAAATTCTCCTTGCAAAATAATTCTTACAAAACAAAAAATAATTATAATAATAATTCTAAGAAATTAAAAATACACCCAACAAAATCAGAGATTGTTCTTACACAATACAAAATACTTGTTACAAAACAAAAAATACGTCTTACAAAGCAAAAAATTAATTCTTACAACACAAAAATATATCCTAAAAGATCACAAATTCTTATTACAAAGTGCAAAATACTTCGTAATAAAAAACGAAAATAAATACGAAATAAAAAATAGATCCTATAGAACAAAAATACTTTCTAAACAATCACAATCTGTTCTTAAAAAAATACAAAAATATTTGTTACAAAATACAAAATACTTCTTACAAAACGAAAAATAATTCTTACAAAACAAAAACACATCCTAATAAATCACAATTTCTTCTTACAAAATACAAAATACTTCTTACAAAACAAAACATAGTTCTTACAAAACAAAATACATCCTAATAAAATCAGAGATTCTTCTTACAAAATACAAAATACTTCTTACAAAGCAAATATACTTCTTACAAAATAAAAATACATCCTAAGAAATCATAAATTCTTATTACAAAATAAAAAATACTTCTTATGAAACAAAACTAATTCCTATAAAACCAAAATGCATCCTAATTAATCGCAAACTGTTATTAAAAAATACAAAATACTTGTTAAAAAACAAAAACTACTTCTCACAAAACAAAAGCAATTCTTACAAAATAAAAAAAACAACCTCAAATATCACAAATTTTTCTTACAAAATATGCAAAAACATTTCTTGCAAAACAAAAAATAATTCTTACAAATCAAAAATGTATCCTAAAGAATCACTAATTCCTGTTACAAAACAAAAAATAGTTCTTAGGAAACAAAAATACATCCTAAAATCAGAAATTGTTCTTACAAAATGTCTTACAAAATACAAAATACTTCTTATGAAACAAAACTAATTCCTATAAAACCAAAATACATCCTAAGCAATCGCAAACTTTTATTAAAAAATACAAAATACTTGTTAAAAAACAAAAAATACTTCTCACAAAACAAAAGCAATTCTTACAAAATAAAAAAAACAACCTCAAATATCACAAATTTTTCTTACAAAATATGCAAAAACATTTCTTGCAAAACAAAAAATAATTCGTACAAATCAAAAATATATCCTAAAGAATCACAAATTCCTGTTACAAAACAAAAGATAGTTCTTAGGAAACAAAAATACATTTTAAAATCAGAAATTGTTCTTACAAAATGTCACATTCCTACTGCTGCCATCCAACCATTTTCACTCATAGATGACGACACGTTTTGACTATCTCAAGCGTTTAGAGTTAGAGACATACAAAATGGGAATTTATCAAGAATCAAATAACTGCATTCAAGTTAGGTTCATTTAGGTTCACTTAGCGTGGCCCGCTACGCTAAGTGAACATAAATGAACCTAACTTGAATGTATTTATTTGAATGCAGTTATATCAAGATTCAAGTAACTGGATTCAAGTTAAGATTTATTTAGGTTCACTTAGCGTGGCCCGCTACACCAAGTGAACCTAAATTTTCAAGTTTGATAAATTAAAAATTATTAAAACCTTAAGGAACATATATCAGTATATGTATACTAAACTGACAATCCACAGCCATTTTTTCAGTAGTGCAAATTATGTTCTGGTCTTGAGAAAGTATGGGGGTTGTCAAGGACATAAATTCCAGACCTTTCAACTGCACTGAACAAAATGGCTATCTCAAAATTTTTATTATATATTTTTGGGGAATTTATGAGCGTTGGGGACTTGTTACCCTCCATTCACTTTTGATTAATGAAAAGGGCACTAGCCCTTTTAATTTCCAGTCGAATGAGCCTTTTTTGAAGTTTCTATGACAACAAATGACCATCTCAAAATTTCTATCAGATGCACTACTGAAAAATACGAGGTTTGGGCGGCGAGGGTTGGAGATTAGCCCTACGAACACTCTGAATATTAAAAAGGGTACTATTATATATATATATACCTTATATGTCCCCAGGACGTAACTTACCTTGCAGTACGGGCTGTGGGGGGCATCCTCAAAGACATATTTTCCAGCCCTTTCAATTACATTGAACAAAATGAGTATATCAAAGTTTTGAATTGATGTGTTTTGGGAAATGGTGGGCGAGGGAAGGGGGTTAGTTGCCCTCGAATAACTTTCGACTATTAAAAAGAGCTCTAGCCCTTTCAATTTCCAATCGAATATTTTGTTTTCGAAGGTTCTACGACAACAAATGGCTATCTCAAAATTTCAATGAGATGCATTTCAGGAAAATACGAGGTGTTTTGGGGGAGATATCCACTGTCCGATCACTATTAATCTCAAAAAGGGTACTAAAACTTCTGATTGGCAATCCAATGAGCCCTCTCCGAAGTTCTCATGATCACCCTTTCTAAATAAACCTTAAATGCCCCCAGGGCATAACTTACAACCCTTTCCTTGGGACTGTGGGGAGGGGGATACAAAAAGTATCGGACAGTTAAATGTGTTAAATACTTTTCTGCCGGCATTTCTATTCGTTGATTCCCATGAATTTTGCAATGCCCCATGTGATCCGAGAATGTTCGCTCAGATCTAAATGGGGAAAGGCACATGGGAAAATAGAGACGTTCCCCTTTCTGAACGCCTTGGGATAGGAGTCGACTTATTGCTGTAACGGGGAAAAAATGACCATAGGAATTTACATCTTTGGGAGGCTCGTAAATAACCCAAACCCAATTTTTAACATTATCCACCATCGGTGTCCTCACTAAATACAAAACCCCTTTTTTATTTGGTTTCTTTCCCCCATCTACAAATTCCGTGTCATACTGGAGAACAACCACCCCCAACCCAAGATTTTCAATAGCTTTTTCAAATATGGTTATTTCTTTCAAGGACACCGGATATCTCCCCTCTAAACAATCAAAATTTACTTTAGGGAAATTTTCTCCACCGTTACGAGCAAGTCCGTCGATATTTTTCATTGATGAATATTTTTTTAATGTTTTATGGGCTGCTGCTAAAAATGCGTATTTAAAGCATTGCAGCCCCGTTTCAAAATCGAAACCTTGAACCCCTCCTGTAGCCGACAAATCTGGGTGGCATTTTATTCGTCGAGCAGCCCCTGTCCCACTTAAAATAAAGTTTTTTTTAAATCTACTGAGATTCAGATCCATGTATTCAATGTATAAAATGGTGGACCCACTTCCCCTCTCGTTAAACGTGTCCAAAGTCGAAATTAGTTTATTTACCCAGTTAAAAAAGTTGTCCTCAAATTCGTTTAGACCAGGGTAAAAAGTCTGGTTGCCAGTTGAAAAATGAAAATAAAAAATTTCCCCAGATGTCCCCTTTTGTAAATAAACTTTTTGATTTATTGATGCTTTAATCCCCCCTTGACCCTCCCATTTCTGAATCTGAATCTCAATTTGTGCTCGAATTCTGTCGATGTAGCTATGGAGAACATTCACGGGGTCTGTCAAAATAATG